>JBCAUG010031842.1:0-10228 GCA_038406175.1 Haplosyllis leylae
AAGAAGGCGCTTGCTAACCGGAAACGGAGCCTCTGCAAGAGGCCGCCGCTCCCCAACCCAGGCTGGCTCACAAAAGGGGGGGCCGCATTTTCAGCGGCACCACATATATTCATTGGTGCTAAATAATTACATGGACTTGGAAATATTTAGCGTTAGATATTTCATTTTAGTTTGAATTGTATATTCTTGTAAAATTATTTTTAATACATAATATCAATAAGAATATTATTTTCCACCTAACTGTAAAGCCTTTAACAATGGAATAAAGGCAAAGAAGCAGTTGGCAGAAACGTTGTAGGCAATTTAAGAAAACAACTCGTTTGAATGTAAAAAACGAAGGTAGAAAAGATAATTCTAAACATCAAAGACGTACTCCACTGTTTTCCATGCAGGATGCTCCAATACGCTCCACTCCTTGTTTTCATAAAGGCCACTCATATCTATTTCACTCTGATTGTTGTATATTGTTATTTGTAATGCTGTTCGGTAGTGCAACCAAGACGCATACTGTGAATGGAAATACCGTACCACTGTAAATGTACATTACACAGATGGAAGGAGGGGTGTACAGGGTACACATCCTGGGCTGTGCACCCCGAACGTAGAGGAGGGCTGATTGCGCCCCGGTGTGGGATATAAAGGTGGTGCTTTAGCTGTGCAGTTTCATCTCATGAAAATCAAGCTGAAAATTATATTTCAGGTCCTTGTATGCACATAGTGTAAGGATTGTCTGTTAATGTTTGTAGCAGATAAGTTGGGTTGACATGAAATTTGGCATCAAGATGCATTATGGGTAAAAAAGACACCACCCTACCATAACCACCCCCCCCCCAATATAAACCATCCAAAATACCACTGTCAATATTTTAGAAACTACTTTGTGGCAATTCAATGTATCAAACGTCCTTCAACACAAGAAAGTTCTCCTGCGTGACCACAAGAGTCATACCGCCCACAGTGTAACATCACTCACTCTCCTGTCTGGGGTGGGTACCCCCTGTCCTTTCCTTGGGGTGTACCCTTGTCCTATCCTAGCTGGGGTACCTCCTCCCAGCAGGACGTAGAACGGGACTTTGGACAGTATCAGTAAATATATGCAAATGTAGATTTTATTGAGGTCCGTTCACACTGAGCGACAACGCAACGCAAACTCACACAAATGTGACGTCACAAAAATGGGTGTGCTATCAGTTCAAAATTTTATAGGACTAGGATTATCCTCCTAGGAAAGACCCAGGACCAGAGACCAGTGAAAGGACCTGGACCCAGAGGCTAGGGTAGTCCCCCTCCCAGTGGTGAACAAACTGAAAACATTACCTTCCGTCATCTTTCGGATGCGGGTGGTAATGTCTGCAAAAGAAAAGGGCAACACCCAGTGCTGGCGTAACTCAAGACGAATACAGCTGGGACAAAAATCAACGTTTTCAAATTCACACTACGTATATACATTCAGACGAATAAGTACTGTAAGAGTGCAGTTGTGAACATCATTTGGAAAGTGAGTTATATCAATGGGACAGAAGGCTTCTATCACCACCTCCGGAACCCAGACAACTTGGCCTGTGGAATGCAGTACAACCTTGGAACTGGTGAACTTCTCCAAGTTCTTCACACTACAATTAACATTTAAAGTTAACGACAAAAATTTACTCATGTAAGTGTATCGGAAAATTTCCCCAAATACTCAGAGTGATAAGTATCAATAAACCGAATCATTTTCCGTTTTCGAAGTAGAAGCAAATAAATATTTTCTTGAATGTTTTCACGAAAACAGTAATACTAACAAAGCTGAATACAGCAAATACATCACGAAAGGATAGGTACGTTTTGAAAAAAAATTGCACAACTCTGAATTTACCGCTGCATTGTAAACGTGGGTTTGAAACGTTCAAAAAATGATGACGTCACCAACCTATTTTGTAGTATGATATCAGGTAACCAGAGGGCGCTGCTGGGGATCATCACTGTTTTTCTTCCAAAGAAATCCTCCGGATTCCAAGTCATCAATTCGTCTTTCCACGTCTACAATTATTGATATTGCCCAGAAGGGCTGCTTCAAACATAACTTATTAAGATGGTACGGGGCGAAGCAGAAAATCACTGCGTTAACCAATACGATCATTTGAGTAACATAGTCAGAAATTTTCGCCGCATACAACTTTAGTAAGAATCAGAATTTAAATAGTTCTATGCCAATAATCCAAACTGCTACACATTTACAAAAAATAGTATAATTCAGAATCTGAGAAGGTGGCAAACGTTCATGTTTTTAACAATAGAATGGAAGACAGTAGTGATAGACTCTAATTTCAAGTTCGACTCAGTACATTAGGATCAGATATTAAAATCGCCGTGTTACTTACGAGTTTTTTCCAAACTTTTAACTTGATGACTTGTGACTTCTCATCCACATTGAGAATGTTAACTAATCCCAAACCAAAGGCGACATCAACAGCATCTGTAACAGAAAACATGTGGAAAGAATCAGTTGACGTGTGTAACAGGTTGAGGGTACAACGTTGCGAAACTGAGTAGATGAGGGCAAACTGAGAACACCTTTGGCTTCCGATGGCCAAAGGAGTGTTAATTAGTCTGCAGCCACCTCCTCAGACAGTTCTGCATAGTCCCCATGCATTGATCACACACCCCCTTCAGGAAATATCCAGTCAGAGTCCCTGTGTCACATGTACTCACAGCAATAGTCAATGAGCTGATCACGTGACCCAGTCAACCAACCACAGCATGACATGTCAGTGTGTATCCCTACTCACCCCTTCAGACCTGTACGATAGTAACTACTGGTCCAATTGTGTTGAGACTAGTATAAACCCTACTTAGTTTGTTTCAGTACCTGCATTAACTAAATAGCTTTGGGCTTTTTTCAAGTTGCCACCCTCTCCTGGGTACTACTTTGTGTAGTAGTACTAATCTTCTGGTAACAAGGCATTAGGTATATAAGGGAGGCACACCCTATGAAACTTAGAGTCCATATTTATGTCATTGTATTTATGAATGCACTTGTTTACAGAGTTTCTTAGCTGCACTTGACTTGACCTGCACCTTAACTTTGAACTTGAACTGTATCTGGAATCACTTTGACTAATCTCCTCAAATATGTGTTTGCACAATATGTCTGTTAACTGTGTTATTGAGGACTTTCCGACCCCTCACATTGTGAATGTACATTTATTGGATCTACAAAAGAACTATTATACTATTGATATCACTTCTTCAGACTTTGATGACTCATTTGCGTTGCTTTATGTTACCCAGTCTTAGGAGTAACAATAAAAATTGTACATCAGCTCAGTGCTTGTATTCTTCATTGCATGAAAATCCACCCCCTCAGAAGTCTACCCCCTCCCCCAGTAGTACAGTCAGCAACTCCTGATTCACAAATAGGTCCACTGCATGAGCTAACACCCATGAATAACTGTTGTCACCCCCTGAGATTAAACAACTCTCGCTCTCCTCACTCACCAGGTGGACACTCAATTCTGACTGGGGTTGAGTTTACTACAATAAACCAAGTAATTGTAATACTGGTGACACGTGTAAAGGCTCGTTCACAAAGAGGCAAACTTACAAATAGGTCCTTACAGCTTAAAACCTTACAAAATAGATCTATAAAAGATTTATTCTTCAGCACATTTGAATCAATCAGGAAACAGGAAAGTTTATATTTTTCATCAACTTAAGTTAGACCAAAATGTCTTTATGGCTCATGTTTGTGACTTATTGTAATAAAATATCACTGCAAAATGTATTTCAAAGGTAAGAATCAGGTTATGATCCCACCCGAAATAAATGGTTATCATCCTTCCGCGTGTGATGAGGTAAGTATGGAATCCCGATAAGACCAATTGTAATGAGATAAGAATGACTTTGGATCCCATAATGTGTAATGGAGTAAGTACAGTCAAATCCAAGCTACGTAATGAAGTAAGTACGACATTGTTGTCCCAATCTGTGTAATGAAGAAGATCCAAACCTGTGTAATCAGGTAGGTATGACATTACGATGCCACCCTATGTGATGAGGTAGGCATAACATTGTGATCCCACCCAATGAAATGAGAGAGGTATGACATTGTGATCCCACTCTGTGTAATGAGGCAGGTATGCCATTTTAATTCCACCCTGTGTAATGAGAGAGGTATGACATTGTGATCCCACCCTGCGTAATGAGGCAGGTATGCCATTTTAATTCCACCCTGTGTAATGAAATGGTAACCATTGATATTTTCCTAGTAACTGATCAAACACTGCCAGAAAGATTAAGAGGCGCTATAAAAGAGCTATTCCTCCTGCTCGCTTCAAAGCGATTACATTTACACATCAGGTGTGTAAACTTCAACGGCTTCTTGTTCAAAGAAACAATTAACAGTAAAGCAAATATATGAGAAGTATTGATCTGTACACACAATTTTCCTCGGTATTCTGTGTGTTCTACAGGGAGAAATAATCGACCTGTTTTGAAGAAAAAACCTTCATGATACAATGTGTTTTTAAACAAAAGTCCCTTTTCAAAATCCACTTGGAGAATTCTTTGAATAACCAGGCCACGTGGCTTATCGCAAATTTGTTGCCGTTAATGAAGCTCATGAGGTCACAAAAAAAGGAAAAACATTTTGAGACGATTAACGATGAAATCTCATGATTTCTTGACGGGATTAGTATCAGGCTTTGTCCACATGTTTAAAAACATTGTTGACCAAATCTCGCTTATCCAAGATATTCTAAAAAAAAATAATAGAGGAAATTCCGGTGTTGCAAAAACCGTATCTTGAAAATCAATTTTGTCTCTTCTTGGCGATCCAAGCCAAACTGAGTTTGTTTCCATTCCCAACAACACTTACTCGAGTTTTCCCGTATCACACAAAGTTGGTAATATTGTCAACTTTGTGTTACCAATTCAAATGCCATTACTTTCGTCTCATCTAAGTAAATTTCCTACAAATGTCTAGAAATATATAAATATAGAATATGTAACTAAATTCTAGTAAATTAGCTACTGTAAATAATTTAATGTTGAAATTAAATACATTTAAATCCAATACAAAGTTGACAATATTGCCAACTTTGTGTGATACGGGAAAACTCGAGTGTTTTACCTAGTCTAAGGGTTCTCACTTTTTTCCTGTGATAAAATTCCCTGATTCAATATTTTTTACATATGGCCTCCACTTAATGTTGGGTAATTGCATTACAGGTCTACATGCACTAAATACTCTCCCCTTACAGCCATCCAACACCTTCAATATTGTTCATTCTTCACGCTTAAACTCTAGATCAATAAATCAAAACCTTTTTGATGCTTAACATACCAAATAAATAATAATCAATTGGAACTTGCATAATGCAATATAAAGGTTGACTCCACCTATTTATTTTATTTTACATTGACCAAATACTCTTATGACACTCAAATAATTCAAGACTTAACACACACTTTGGGCCTACCCCTGACATGGAGTAGCTTACACACTGCCCAAAAAAGGCAATTTTGGAAAAGGATTAGTGGGAAAATTCAGTAATATTTTAATTCTTGGTTGACTAAATTTTAATTTATGAATCATAATTTTCCCTAACTTTTCCCTGACTCATCAAAAATTCCCTGACTTTCCCTAACTTTTAGACATTTTTACAAAATTTCTCTGACTGGAAAAAAAAATTGCCCCATTTTTCCAGGTTTTCCAGTACTGGTGGGAACCCTATAGTCTATTTTCTCTTTTAGTAACAGCTGGTTGAACTTGCTGTAAATTGAAACAATCTTGCACATTGGGTCATTTTTCCTGGTATCTACACTTATAAATGTATTTCTTGATAAAAGTACATTCAAAATTCAAGATACCATCAGCTATTTTTGAGATGCCACCGAAGATAAAATCCTCTGTCTGTCGCAATTTGTTATTATCTACTTTGTCATAATACTCCTAAAATTTACATACTATCTTTTGCATCTTATCACACTCCCAGAAGAGATGAGTTCTATCATTGTTTGATAAATTCCAATCCGAGAGATCTTCGTTGGTAACTAGTTTACATAACAATAAACGATACTGAAAATCCTTGTATTTGAAGAGTTTCGTAAACTTAATAAAGAATTTGACAAAATAGCTCTCGGTACCATTCTAAATCGATCCCTAAATATTCTTTCTCTATCCAACGTTCTCTGTATTTTGTGCACAATAAATCATCATAAATTATCATCTCATACACTCTCTTATTTATTCCATATCAAACTATTCAAAGTGGGAGCGATCACTTTGTAAACTTCTTATTTTTATAGTGCAAAAATCGTTAATGCATTCCATTTCGCTCTTACGTTACATAAACCTAGTCCACCCTGATCCTGCAAAACACACAACATGGCCATGGCGAATTTGGCCTCCCTCCCACTCCAGATTTATATCATATTTTCTACTTCTTTAATTAAGGAATCTAATTAACCAGTTGACAATCAAAACCTTTCCAAACAATGGTGTATGTCTGTTCACCCATACATCACACACACACCCCCCTAATTTTGGCAATAATCAAAATGTAATTGTTCGGGTTAACTTTACCATTACAGTTGATAGAAACTCCCAATGTATCAATCATTTTGTTTGACCATTTCATTACTTTCATTGTACATATAACTACATCACTGTTGCATAATGAATTAACTCTGTAGACTGTTGCCATATCATATGAATTTTAGCCCCACTTGTGACTCAACCGCTGTGCATTTTACGTCTTCTATCCCTTTTCAAAACTTGTCGACTCGAGTTAAGTTGCACACTACAATTACTGTCGGTCTCCTACCTTTCCTGATCTTCCACACTTAATGCCTGGGTATCTGCCTCCTCTACTTGGTGTTGGGACATGCTGGATGCACCACACTTATGTCATAACACTTTACATCACCTAACATCACATCTCATCACACAAAATAAGTCCTCTGTGATCTTGCACGAAACACCTCCTTTATTGCTCACACCTCACTAAAACTCTTCTGAATTTCCACATTTTATCATGTGTCCACACAAACACACAAATTGGATTCAAGTACTCTCAACACTTTTTCTAACTTCATTTCTCTTCCAAATACTATCTCACAAGCACACAACCTTGTTAGCAGACCGCCATCTTAACTCCCCCCCCCCCCCCCCAACTTGCTTAGATGATTAAAACAGTGGATCCCATCTCGAAGAATTCGAAATCCGAGTGTTTTAGAAGACGAGAATAAGGCACAATTAGATGGCATTAGCTACAGAATTAGGAACAGGATTAGGGATGAAAATGTAAATTCGCAATTTTGTACTGTGTGAATTTCAAAATATACTCTCAAATACATTATTTTCGATTAATGCAAGTCAAACTTTCATTTATTGTGTAGCCATATGTATTATTTGGAATGACCAATATTCTGTCCTGTATTCTCATCAACTGACCCTAATTGCAGCCTAGATTCTCTACATCATCTTTAAGGTAGTTCTTTGGGCCTGCCATTCAAAGATTTAACACAAGTTGTTTGAAGAAAATGGTGTCATGAGACATTTGTGAAATTTTGAGCAACATTCACCAGCCAATTAATGAGTAATCTCACCCCAAAGATGAACAAAACTTCCATTGAAATCAATGGTAATCTACATTTTCTTCAGACTTGGGATGGTGAAAGTTTTTTAAACTCTACAAACTGTCTCAAATGTGAAAATGAATATTTTTCAGATGAAAATATTTAATGCGATTACTCTCCTTCTATTCATAATGTACAGTTTTATCAAATTTAAAGTATTAGTAAGTCTCCCTAAAAGTTTCCATGGTCCACTTGGCTGTGAAATGTATTGCAATTGGCCAACTGACCATGCTATTGACCGGAGTTCAATTGGGTTAAACAGAATGACAATACAGTTAGAGTTCAATGAGGTTTCACTGTTTACATTCTCTAAGGAAACACATGGCTTCGGTGTCACGGCTCCAAAGAACTATCTTAACTACACAGAATATGGGGTGGAATAAGGCACAATCAGTGAGAATTCAGGACAGAATATTGGACATTACAAATAATAAGGTTCAAGCTATTTAGACAAAATAATGTATTTTTATGTTTTTTCTATTTTTTGAAATTCAACCAAAATGAAATGTTTTTTGTCCCTAATGCTCGTCTAATTGTGCCTTATTCTTGTCAATTCATAGCTTATTCTCATCAACTTATAGCTCAAACTCGGATCTCGAACTCGTTGGGAACATTCTCACATTAAAAACATTACATGACCGAGATCATTCCGTTGCAAGTCTATGAAAGTACAACATACTTTTACTAAGGGAAGATCAGTTCCAGATGTAATGGAAAATAGTGTATTCACGTCGTGCGACACCGAGGCAGAGAACACCGATACCGAAAAAAAATGGATACAGAACCCACTAATAATCTGTGTTGATACTTGTCTCTATGCAATATGAGCACTTTCATACAATTCTATACTAGCCATTTTTTACCGGTCCCTGTACACTTCTCGGCATAGGGCAATGTGAAGACACCATAACGGGGAGAACAAAGCATAATACGCACCTCCGCCCATGATGGTTGTATATTGCGTGTCTCCTATAATGACACGTTTTTTTGTTTTTATTTCCGTTTGTATAACACCAGCTGTAGAGGATGCATTGGTTATATCGGCTGAGGTACATATAGCAACATCGTATTGATACTCCCCCGCGGCATCATTTTGGCTCCAACTGAAAAAATCAGGATTTAAAATTGAGTTGATTTGTTTCTTACTGTATCACTCAGTTGGGTACGACGGTACATGCATTAAAAATACACATAACAACATTCACGGCTCATACCTACTGTCTTTAAAACGCAATTTTTCCCTTAAAAAGTCACTTTTTTCGCACAAAACTCACTTTTTGCAGAGTTAAACAATCATATTTTCTCCATTTTTGACTCACTTGACAAAGTGTTAAAGTGATCCAATAAAATTATTTAAATCTGAATTGTCACTGTTATTGCTGTTGTCAGTGAAGATCAAATTTTCTTTGAAAATTAAGTATACTAAAATTCACACATAAACAAATTCCATCATGTTATGATTAATTAAATTTGCTGCAAAATAGTGACAAAAACAATCTACAAGTACAAAGAAGTACTTGTAGTTGTGGAGTTTGGCCGCAGGAATTGAATTCGAAAACGCAGCAGTTCATGCTCTGAAGAAAAATCAAGGTTTTGCAGACCTAGCGCAACTAATAAGGAGAGGAGCATGCAACCTTGAATGCTTCAAGATTGTACTACTAATTATAGGTAGAGGTGATGTACGGATTAAAGATAATAACTTCTTCAAAAATGTAGATGTTTTCAGGTTGCTTGAAGCCAAAACAGAGAATTGTTCGTTGTATTGGCAGCTTCCTTACCCTCATGCAGAGATATATGATCCATGATAAATACATTCACCTTCCATAATGATAGACAAGGCATGCAATGTCAAGGGGAGAACTATCTCTTCCACACGTGCCTAGGAAAAATTTGCTAGCAAGTCCATGGGGTCCCATGGAGGATTACTTCGATGAATATAGAAATATACATGGGAATGGGCAAGATGTTACTTGTGGAGCATTAGAGAGAAAAATCAGTTCTGCCAAATTGTTGGTGAATAGAATACGTTTGGCCAGCTGTGATAATTAAATGTGACTGTAATCATTTGCCACATAACATTGTTCATCATTCTTCATGTTTGTATTTACTTTACTCAAAAGACCATTAAGGAGGTTTGAATCAATTTATTCAAATTAAATCATGATAGTCTAAAATGTACTGAATATAAATGAAACCTTTTTTACACTGGTCACCAGGAAATCTTTTTTAGAAATAGCCCTTGATAACAAATTATGTTTCATATTCTAACACACCCGGGCTGTGTACACTTAAATTCTCAATTGAATTATTCTTGAGGGCTGGGTGAGCCAAACCAGACCTGGCAGTCTTACTGAGGATACTTTTTACCTCCTGCTGAGGAGTTCTTCAAAATGGTGTCCACTTACCTTCACTTTCACAGGGTGTCAAGTGGGAGGACACCTCGAAAAAGGAGGAAAAAGAAGACATTTTACTGGAAAAGGAGGATAAAAAGAGGACCTTTTTACTTTAAACTTGAATACAAAAGAAACAAAAATAGCCCTGTGATGGGCTGAGGTGGTTTAAGTTATATGTCTGTGTCAAAATGTCAAAAATATGTCAAATTGTC
>JBCAUG010031864.1:0-10227 GCA_038406175.1 Haplosyllis leylae
GTTTGATTATTTGGCAATTGACATATTTTTGACACATTCAACTTAAACCACCTCAGCCCGTCACAGGGCTATTTTTTTGCGGTTTCTTTCCTACAGGAGGAATTAAGCATGGCAATATTAGAAGCGTACGTGCGGCAACTAATAGAAGACAAACAAATGAGTCTTGTAGCGACATACACAGCTACTTTACCTCAGCATTTACAGCTGGAATGGTATGCCAGATTCCTTGAAGGTATGGGGCAAACAAGAATGCCTTTCAGTCGAAGACGAAATTATGCCCTTTCATTTGACCTTGATATTGAGTAATCTTGACCTTTACCTTCAGATAACCTTGACATTTAAAGCAGGTTTTAGTACCAAAAGTGAAATATGACATTTTATTCATTTGACCCTGAATGAGTGACCTTGATATTCAAACTTGAACTAGATATGGTCAAGATGTATCTGTATGCTTAAAATGAAGTTCCTGGCTGTAGACAGACAGACCCACTGAAATTATTACTTGTGAGCATACGCGAATAGTGTATATGCAACGTAATAAGAATGCCTTTCAGTTGAAGACATTTCATCTGCATAACACATAGATCACAAAAACATTCACAAATACACAGAAAATTGCTTTCCTTTCACTTGACCTTGATACTTAATGATCTTGACCTTGGCCTTCAGATGACCTTGACATTTAAGGTAAGTTTTAGTGAAATACAAGCATTCAGAAGTAACAGGTAAGAATTTTTCAGTTTTTTTTTTTCATGTGACCTTGATACTCAAATTTGACCTCAATATGATCAAAATGTATCTGTACACTTTGTAGCAGTTTAAAAGTTATAGCCTGAACAGGCAGACAGACACAGATAGACACAGACAGACAGACCCCACTGAAATTATTACCTATCCGCATACGCGGTTGGTAAATATTAACTTCAGTGTGTTGTACCCATGATATGCGGTTTTGCATATTACTGTTAATAGACGTTTACCTGTAACGGTACGTTCACACAAACCGTGACCGATAAAGTGACTACAGTATGCAATGGCATTGGTGTCTATGTGCAGTATGAACATCTCAACACCATGCTACATTTTTTAATCGGTCTAGGTTTCAGTCCCTGTTTGTGTCAACGTTCCCTAATAACTCTATCAGAAATTTGCGATTAAGATGTAAATTTCATGAAAACACCACAGATGTACATTAAATATTGATTTTTGCGTTGTGAGCTCATGATATGCGGTTAAGAATGATACTGTCAATGGATGCTTTCTTTATTAACGTCAATGATAAAGTAGATTTGTAATTCAGATATAAATTATGTTTAACACCACAGGTATACATGAAACAGAAGAGCGAAAGCAGTGCTTAGATTTGGCCCAAGAGGCTGGCTTAGACATCTCTCGCATCACCAAACAAGTCGTAGAAAATATCCGAAATCGGGATCGAATGGACTTCCAAACTGACTCAGAGATGCCTCTTGACACGGGTATAACTGAGGTATGACCTCCGCTTATTTTTCATTTACTCATTCCGAGATGAATGAATGGCCTGTCACTTATTGTTGAATTATTTGTTACTGCCTTATGGCAACAGGAGGATCGTATTAAAATAGAAGCCATTGACTGGTTGGTGTTTGATCCATCACAAAGAGGCGAGGCTACAAGACAAGCGAATGCAGTGATGAGAACATTCTTGGGTTAGTCCTGTAAATTAGACTATGGCAATACTTATTTTTGTCCATGAGTGCTGTGAAACGCTGGGTAATCGCATTTTCTCATTACATTATTTTCATCATTTGATAAGCTCCGCTGTAAATTTAACTCTCTTCAAATGTTGTTTGCAGCAACGAGAAAACACTCAGCTGCAAGAGAAGTTTTCAACAAAATTCCACCTGGATCCATTGATATTATCATTAAATCGTGGCAAATGCAGGTGGGGTTTTTTTCCTTAAATTTTTTGGAGGACACGAGTCCTTTCTGCAGTCCTTTCTGAAACCCTTGTTTATGGACTTCAGGTGATACTTGCGCTGCGTTTCAAATCCAGGGTGGATCCTAGCTTGCGTACTGTCTCATCAATAGATTCACTTTTGTATGGTGGTCAGCATGGCAGTCAGCCTTTTCAACCCACAAACTTGCAAACATACGCACAAGCATTGGTGGGACTCGAACCCACGGCCACAGAGTTCTTAATCATTCACCCACTCCAACTCGGGAGTGCAGCTAGTTGTACTTGATGACCTTTTGTTTTACAAAAAGTACGTGTTGCTGTGTATGAACTTTTTCAAAAGAACTACGTTTTAGAATACCAATGCCCAACAATAAAAACTTCACGACGTCTCATTGATTTAATGTTACTGAAAATAGTATGTTATTTTTAACAGACTGGCACAACGGAATTAGCTGGAGAGGATGACAATGCTATCAGAGAATACTTGTGTATCCAGGCCTATTTGGTAAATTTTAGTGTTACTTAAAGTAATTTTATTTATGGTAATTGCAATGATCGGCCACCTCGCTTCTGAGGTCAGAAAACGTTGCGACGTGTCGCATTAGGACCCATTACTGCATACCAGTTGATAGTAGAAGAAAAGTTATACTGTATTGGAAGCCCAACATTAACTGCACATCATTATTCAGGAAGCACACGATGCATTCAATGACTGGTTCGAACATTACCACAATGCCAAACCCACCAAACCCGAGGCACCACACAGACCCAATTTTACCGAGCGTGTCGCTTACGAACATCAGCAGAAACAATACGAATCAGAATTGGCCAGGTGGCAACACTCGCTTGATTTACAGTCAAAGGTTAGTAATCTTGGACATTTCTTCAACCTGTCGTTACGCCTAAACAGAATTAGGTGTAATCGTGTGTTCTAATGCGATTGTTTGTCTATTCTTAGATTTCATTCTTTGTGTGTTCTCACCCTTGTATTCCGAAATTATTTATCAGTGGTATTTGTTTTCCTTCAGGCAACAGTGGACAAAATCTACAATGTTTTACTTTTTGTAAACGGAGGTTGGATGGTTGACCAAAGAGACGTAAGTCTTAAAATATCCAATATAATAGTTTCGGCTGGTATTCTGCCGTGCCATGGTAACATTTATTGAATTAAATATTTTACTCAACCATCGTGCGTATATATTTACTCAACCATCGTGCGTATTCAGTGTATGCGGTTGGCGATTATTGGTCTGGTGTTGACGTTACCGGCGCCCAAAGAGACACCTCGGAAAAAATTCACTGTCGAATATTTATCCGACGTACTAAGTTTTTAACATCTGCAATATTGTGTCTAAAGAGGCCAAATTTGAGTAAAATGGATTGCCATTGTTTTTAATTTAGAAGCTTGGGTCATCTTTGCGGCATAATTAGCTTGTGTCTCTTACAACATTGTTTTCTCCCCAACGAATGCAGCCAACTTTTTGAATTGTATGTTGTAAAGAAATACTTGATGTCACACACACAAAACATATTTTGAAAGCGTCATGAATCTAATGTTCATTACACATGAGATGAGAGTAAGAACAGAGCTTGATGTTCTGGTCAATGTGTAATCATTGATGGGTTTAAGGTGGTGAGCATCGGGGAAGTACGCGTTAGACCAAATTTTCACGAGATGGTCCCCATCCCTGTCCGAGATATCCTGCATCTGCTTATACACATGCAATAACGATGATAATTACAGATGCATTGAATAATTTAATTTCGTTTTTCAATAAAATTTGTAGTTGGATGCAGTTTAAATTGCTGCTTATTCGTTCCTAAAGATTTTTTTATGGCCTTTGAAAGTTTTATTTTAAGAATTCCGTACCATCGTCATTTCAGGATGGCGTTGTGGAACATGGTAGATCTCATCAAATGACATTACTTCGGGAACTTTGCTTACCACTCATGTGTTTCCTGCTACATACCGTGTTACATACAACACAACAGTACAAGCAGTGTTTACAGTTGGCAGACACAATTGCATCAGAACAGTACCAACTGTACAAGGTGAGTTGTCCATTGTCTTGTCTTGTCTTCCATCGTCTTGTTCCTTTATTTATACAATATGTTCGAGATATCTAAACCGTTTTCGTGTGAACATTTTCACGAAATTTCAAGAAATTTAGATTACATCTACAGAAAAATATCTAATGTAATGTTATTGAAATTACATCTACAGAAAAATATCTAATGTAATGTTATTGAAATTAGGTATTCAAAAAGGACGAGTTGACGAAATTGTTACAGAAGTTGAGAGAATCGTCGCTTTCTTTGCTGGATCAGAACAGGGATCCATTAGGATACGATCTATCTTAGCCCATGTTTATAATATACGATAAATAAGTCATGTGCAGTACCCGTAAAATATATTATGAATAAACCGTTTGTAACATAAAGCCAGTCTTTTTTTTTTCTTTTTTGGGAAGTTAGTGAAAGCAAGTTTATAGTACAACAGCTTGTCATCAAATATTAATAATACTGATAGTTTATTTGATTAACAATGCTAGTTATAACTAAATTAAAAATATATTCTGGATAACGAACAATATTCAAAATACTTTGAAAAATTGTGGAATCAGTCATTCATAAATTTATATAAAAAGGAATTATTCTATTTCCTAAAAATAAATCACGACTAGAACATGTCCTTAAAATTTATGACCTTGAAAGGTCATAATCTGATTCGGGAACTTTGCCATTTTTGGCACTCATCAAATGACATCAAGTATGAGTATTGGCTTAAATGGACATGTATTCGCGCTGGCTAGCTTTTGTGAAATTACGTAATAGTTTATATACAATTTGATTCGATGTCGCAAAGCTGAACGGAATTTTTGCGCATTGACATTGCCTACCAGTTTTTCGTGAATTAAAATTTGCCACATTTGACTGATTTAAAACCAATTTTTTTTTCTATTTTAATCCAGGATAGAAGTGAGGCCGGGACATAAGATTAAGAAATGAACATGTATAGTTGAGGAGTGGTACACACAGCGTTTTTCAGCCCGTTATTATTAAATTAACGCAGCGTTTTATGTTGGCATTGTCTATGAAAAATGCACACAATGGGTTGCAGACCCATTCGGTGCATTTTTCATAGACACAATGCTAAGAGAAAAGCGCTGCGTTATTAATAACGGGCTAGAAAACGCACTCCTTTCATGCTTGCGACACATTCTGTCCCGCAAACAGTGTCTTCCCACATATTGTGACAGATGGCACACATGCTCCAGCCTAATTTGACAAATTTGGCCAGATTGAAAACGGAAAAAACTTTGATTGCACTGTTCTTTACCTCGGTTTTCAACCTATTTTCCAGTTTCA
Organism: Haplosyllis leylae; assembly: GCA_038406175.1. NCBI lineage: Eukaryota > Metazoa > Annelida > Polychaeta > Phyllodocida > Syllidae > Haplosyllis > Haplosyllis leylae. Next base: position 5,309 of record JBCAUG010031864.1, read on the forward strand.
AAATTTCGACATTTTTAATTTAAATCTGCTGATTTTTGGCAGGTTTTAATTCACAGAAACCTCAATTATTTAACAATACTAAAATCAAAGAAGCAATAGAGAAAAGAATATACTATCCCTGAAGTATGCATGGCTGCAAGTTGTAAGAGACATGTTGATGTTACATCAACAAACTACAAGCCTTTATTGTAAAAAACAACACTCTCCGTTGTTTTTGTCTGAATCTCCGACTCCAGGCGTTCACGTTTAATCTGAATTGATAAAAAAAACACAAGGACAGGCCACTTGAAAACATTAAGCTTCTGGCCAGATGTACACTAGCTTAAAAGAAATATGACCTGATGTGTGGCAAAAAAATAGGGCAAAATTGTCGCCTTAAGATTGAGCGAGTTCCCCTTCTTGAGGCTAAGATTACTCCTGAAACGGTACCAGTACGTGATATCTCATAACTTTATTACTCTTCACAAAAGTTCCGAGTACACAATGAGGAAGCCAGGGTTACCTTCGATATCTGAGGAAATAAGGCTATAGCCACTGGAAGCGCAAAACCAAACGCCAACGTGCACACAACAGCATTGACTGGCAAATGCATTTTAGGATTTCTTTTCAAGAGATTGGTTCTAAAATAAATGGTTAACTTATTTATTTCGTACCAGACTTTTGAAGGTACGATGATCCAAAGGTATGCTTACTTATACGGTTGTTACCATCGCATTGCAAGTGCATAAAGGAATGGGTAAGAAAAGAAACAGTCTTGGGGTAAGCTGGTAGTTCAGTCTACTCACTTTTCGAGGTATGTCATGACAACCGGAGGAATCAGTAATATTGGTGCAGGTAAGAACATTCTGGTGACAGCCGTTTCTTGTAGTGCCTGTTCAAGAAGGATTGTAAAGTTTTAAACATCTTTACATTCATCAATTTCCTCCAATAATTTACATTTTTATACAATGTCCTAGAAAAGTACCTTTTTAGCAGCTATTTTTGACGTTCCTATTACTTTTTCATCTTTGTCAAACACCTCTATACCTGTGGTCAATTCGTTGTTTCGCATCAACAGAACATTGCATGTACTGGCCGTAGCTACATTCAATTATATCATTCAATTAATAAATTTATTACCACCCGCGTACGAAGTACGAGGGATGGTAATGTGTTCAGTTTGTTTGTCTGTTCAGTTAGGCCTGTAGCCAAGGATGGGGGTACCCCACCCCCCGGACAGGACATGGGGGTACGCTCAGACAGGACAGTCGGTACCCGGTACCCCCTGGACAGAACAGGGGGTAGCCCCTCTAGACAGGACAGGGGTACCCACATGACCCCCCCCGTCAGAACAGGGGGTACCCCCTCCATGAACAGGGCAGGCTACGCCGCGGATGGTACGCCTCTTGTGGTCACGCAGGAGGACTTTCTTGTTTCAAGGAATATCTAAATTGTAGACTCAACGAAATGATAAAATATTGTTTAGGTAGTAGTGAAATAGAAAAGAGCTTACCAACAGCTGGAAACGGCACAAATCTCTGGACGAGCATTTTCATAGCTGGACTTAAGCTGTTTGCTCTTTTGATTAGAGCTCCTAGGCCTAACTAAAAACAGAATACAGAAAATTAACCGATTCAAATGGAATTGATTTAAGTAACATAATTTCACACAGTAACCAGGTGCATTTTTCGACTAAATTAGTCCTATTTACTTCAGAACATGTTTGCCCAGTTATTGTACATTTTTCGGAATGCATCAGAAAAAGTACAGATCTGATACGTACAGCAATACCAACAGCACTTGTGACAGCTCCAATATAACCTATGATAAATCTCGATGTGGGTGTCGGCTGAAACAAAGTCCTCATATTTTGCAACATACATACAAGTGGTACATGAAATGTGCAAGTAAAATCAGCCAGGCTACTTTTGGACAAAAAAGTACAGATAAAAAAAATGATGACAATGGCATGCTTGTACAAAGGCGAAATATGCCCCATTGAGCAATTTGTCTTTAACTTGTCATGTGTCAGTTAAATCGTACGAACACTTCTGAGAACAAAGTAATCTCTCACCTTGGTTGCATTTCTGTTGGCATAATTTACACAAGCATTGTGTGACTGATTCAGCCACTGCCAGAATATGGTTTGCGCAAAGGTAGGATTCGGTAACAATAAACCCACGACCTATGGAAGAAAAACATTAATCATGTGTACTCCCTCCAGATAAATATACTCTTCTTTCACGATGTATAATTCTGCAATGCATTCCTCTAACGGTAAAATATATATGCGTTTACCATTGGAGAACCGAACGGTACGTATCCTGGAAGGAGAAAAAATAAATAAAAAATATTACATTATGTGATTTATTAGAGCATCTGGGCTTTAAACCTTTTAACACTACAGGATGATAACTTTTTGTGTAGTTAAATTTTTTTTTCCATTTTCTACTTTCATCCGCCCGTTACAATTACCAGCTGTTAGAATAGACAATAGTAAAGAGTACGGAATTATCTAAAAATGTACCTGACATTCTGAATGGCATAAATATTTTCTCTTCTGTATCAGGATGTATGATAGCCTGCAATTTACAAATTAAAAATTAGGCGCGCAACAAACAATAATATTATTTTGTGGGATTAGGGAAGGTAATAGCTTCAGTTTGTTTGTCATTCCACAGGGAGTGGGGTACCCCGGTCAGGTCCGGACGGGGAGGGGGGGTACCCGAGCCAGGTCCAGCTGGGGGGGGGTTACCTGAGCCAGGTCCGGCTGGGGGGGTACCTGAGCCAGGTCTGGATGGGGGTACCCTGCTGGGATGGGGTACCCCCCTGGGTTAGGACAGCACGTGACGGGCGGTATGCCTCTTGCGTTCACGCAGGAGGACTTTCCTGTTAAAATATTCTCTGGATTTGATGCAAAGGCAATACCTGTTTTACTTTTTGAGCTTCCCACAAGTCCTTGTTCGTGATCCCATTTGGTAGAGTACCATTTTTGTACTGATTTAGAAGCAAGCTTGCCTTTTCTAAGGATGCCTAAACAGAGAAAAAATGTTATTTAGGATTAGCATTTTAAAGTATGTTTTTACTCTTTTCCCTCGAAATTCGGTAATTTCTGTATTGTGCTTCTGGTTTGTGTTTCCATAATGATGGAAATCTAGAACACACCGAGTGAACTGGTTACATTAATGCACCAACCTTTTGTCATTGTTTATCTTGGTATGTACAGTACCTTAGATGTAAATAGCATTCGGGGATCAGTCACATTTAGAAAATGCCTCAGTCTTCCGTAAAAAGTACTCTAAAATACAAATTTGAACAATACAGATCGCAGTGCCATCACAAGTCAATGTCACCCAAATGCACTGCCGGTTTTCTATCATACTGGAAAGTGATACATTATTTACCACACACGAAAGAAATGTTTATACCTATAACACACATTTTATTTCATATAACCTAAAATTACCTGATCAAATCTGGATCTACCGAGCTGGAAAGTAGGATATTCTTCACTCATTTTTAGTACTGCCCTTGGAAAAGTTTACTTTGTGGAACTCTCCATAATTTCTCCCCCGGTTTGAACTACACTGCGTGTATTGCTTCTTGCTGCTCCCCAATCTAGGTAGTGGGATAAAGGAACAAAAAACTTCACTAAACTGTACAATACTTGTCGAATTTAATGTAAAAATAAGTGGAAATTGTACTTTTCTACATCTATTTATTCCTAATAAAAACACTAGTGGATCCGGGGGTGAGGGCGGGCCCCCCTGACCCCCAGATTTGGAGGCCCAAGTATACAGTTTAAGAGCTAAACTATGAATTTTAGAGCCCGAAGTTTATATTTTTCAAAAAAATTTCCAGCCTAGCTTCACTCAGCATCAATATTGCTTTCACATTCTTCTAGACTCATTCAACTCATCATTCCATCTGCTTATGTGCTAACCTCTACATTATATTAACTCAAGTCATAACTTATCTTATCTGGAAAGATTGAAGTAAAGTATTTTTCATACATTATTACACAAAAATGTTTGAATTAATAAATACTTGTATGTAAAATTGTTTGGAAATTTCAACAAAAATTTCCCAGGATAGTAGGAAGATACCTTTTTTTAAGTTAAAAATGCTACAGTTTCTTGGGCCCAAGTGGACCCAGATCCCTAGTTTATAAACTCATGTATCTGCAAACATAATCAAAAGTACAAACTTGTCAAAATAGCCAGAATCTTTTATATTTTGTGCAATCTTCCTACATAAATGCAAGTTCCAATTTTGGAAGAAAATGTACAAGGAAAAGTGGGAGAATGCATATTTGGCAGTTAAAAATGCAACAGCTTCTGGGGCCCTAAGTGGGCCCCACACCCCTGACTTGCAAACTAATGTGTCTGTAATCTAAACCAAAAGAACAAAATAAGGCCCTTCATTTCCTGATGTTAGAAAAAAGAATATTGCATTTGTCAAAATGGCCAGAATCTGACATATTGAAACAGATATTTTGTAATGTACCCATACAAATGTACATTAAATTTGAAGAAAAAGTACTAGGAAAAGTGGGAGAATGCATATGTGACAGTTAAAAATGCAAGAGCTTCCAGGGTCCTAAGGTGGGCCCTGGGCCCCGGCCAATACATGCTTGCTTTGCTCGCCTGACTCTGCTGCGCTATGTCAGCAAAATCTCAGAAAAAATTTCTTGGTCCCCCCTGGCCAAATCCTGGATCCGCTACTGAAATTACCCTATCATTTGTTAGAATTGCTTTTACCAACAATCTATATTGGAAATTTCAAAATTTTGTAATGTTCATGATTTGACAGCCCTCTGAGCTCATGTTCATATTTCTCAAAAGTGACATTCAGGTTTTTCCATAATTGGCTTTAAATTCTATAGATTCTGTAGAATCTACGAGAGAACTAAAAAAATCCAGTAGCAAAATGTTACCCCA
>JBCAUG010031875.1:0-10226 GCA_038406175.1 Haplosyllis leylae
CGACAAAATGTGTGGCTACATGATTCCGTCCACAACGTAAATGTTTAATGGAACAAAATAGAATTGTACATCAGATCGAACTAAAAACATGGCAAACTTGCACGAGTTGACGACAATGTAAAACTATTATTACCGAATAAACTCTGAGTGTTATATGTTACTAACTACAATATCGAAAAGGAGCGCATAATGAACACAAAACAAAAGTGCAAGACTTGCCAAAAACATGTCACTCCACACATACAATGATAATACATTTTTAAAAATATTCATAATATAATAATAATAATAATAATAATTTTATTTACTCTTGTATGGTACATTTTGTCAATAAAACAAGTTGTTTACGTATCTTATCTAATCACAAGAGTGGGTTCAACCGTTAGACTTTCGTCGTGTTAAATAATTATTTAACATTGGTGACCCTTTCGATGGTGTTTCATATGATAGTAGTAAATGAACAAGTAAACATAACGGCAGAACAGAAAAAAACTGTAAATGGTGCTATGACCTATGTACACAGACAACTATAATTTAACCCTTAATAGATAATAATTAAATATCCGAGTTTACAACCTAATTTCCAACCCATCCAACACGGGTTAAAGGATCTCATTTAACATTTAAACTCATCACGTCAACATAAAAAGTACTGACAATGGCACCAGGCAATTTGCGATAGTGCAGTCATTTGCTATAAACCATCTCCAGACTTTTGTTACTACTTGTAACTTTATTACTATACTAATTTGTCGTTACTTATGATAACAATATGCCGGTATAAACATAAACACTGGTAATATGCAAGTTGCACACCAAGTACCATTAATCTAAAAATTGTTTCAACCATTCATTTAACGTTTAAACTCATCGTGTCAACATAAAAAGTACTGACAATGGCACCAGGCAATTTGCGATAGTGCAGTCATTTGCTATAAACCGTCTCAAGACTTTTGTTACTACTTGTAACTTTATTACTATACTAATTTGTCGTTACTTATGATAACAATATTCCGGTATAAACATAAACACTGGTAATATGCAAGTTGCACACCAAGTACCATTAATCTAAAAATTGTTTCAACCCTTCATGAAGAGGAAAGAGAATCGAAATGATAGTAGTAACAACACATAAGTCACACACAAGTATCGTTAAGACTATGATTTGTGTCAGCAAACCGTCACTGAATAATAAAATGTTTATCTTGGATACTCTAGCAGTTTGTTTTTTTTTGACTCTGTTTCAACCAATCGTGCACATCTGACAAATGGCCGGCATGGTACAACCGATCTTTTAAAATAACAGATAGCTTTGGCCGTTTCAACCAGTCGTGACATATCGTGATTTTGACCAAATTTTATTAGAGTTGTTTCAACCAATCGTGGTATGCACAACATAGTCATCCTTTTCAAAATTCAGGACTACTACTTCGGTTTCCTTTTTTTAAGTCAGAGGGGGTCCCTTTGCATGGGAGATGATGCCTAAGTTGTGTATCATACTTAAAGAGAGTACAGCAAGTTTCACATAGATAACGTTTTAGTGCACTGTGACTATGCATATGTGCTTTTAGGTTCCGTTCATCTTTAGACATGTAGTCGCACATTTTACATTTCCATACTACTTTTGAATGTGTTTCACGTGTTTCGTTAAATCTCCTTCAAAAAAGAAGGACTTACCGCAATTTGGTCGTATACATGAATGTCCTTTAATAGTTCTACGTTTGACAAGATGCGTGTCCCTATCACTCTCGAAGGGGAATTTTTTATCACATTTAGGGCATTCATATTTACAACTACGATGTTTATAACTGAGCCTAGTGAGAGTGCTAGGGGTATTGAAGAATTCCGAGCAGATTTTACACTTCAACGGAGGATGACTCTGTTTAAAATGTTCGTTTAGCTTGCACAATTGTGTAAAAACCTTGTCACAGTTTGTACAGTAATAGTTTCTTATTCTGCTACTTTTAACATTCTTCTTTATGCCAAACAATTCATTTTTGAACTCACGTTTGACCTTGCCGTCCTCTTCATTTGCGGTGGGTACTTCCTTGTCTGCAACAGTTCCTGGATGTATTGTATCATCACTGTCATCATTAGTTCGATCACCTATATTTGCTGTGTTCACTTCATCCTCGTCATCTGTTTTAGGTCGCTCATCATTGTTCAGAAATAGAGGATAAGACCGAATCAATTTCTCTGCATCTGTCATCCCACTTTTCTTGTTTTTAATATGTTCCTGTGCTTTCAGTCTTCCATCAGAAGGCGCTGATGAAATTCTTGGCACTCTTTTATCCTGATGGATTTTCCTAATTGGTGATCCACATTGGTCCCTGTAAAACATAGTTGATGTCTCTTGCCGTCTAGGTCTTGAACACCGATATGACCTCTTCCTAGTACGAAGGTTGTACTCCTTGTTTTCAGTTTCAACAATTGTTTCATTTTTTCCTGGTCTCTTTTTGTTTAGATCATCTACTTCGGGTATATCATCCGAGTGTATCTCCTCGATGTCCGAATACGGGTCAATGTAGCTCCAGTGCATTTTGTCCCAGTGCTGCACGACTTCAGGTTTTAATTTACTAATGCAAACAGTCACTGGTCTATTTGTGGCTAGTTCCTTTAGGTAATCTTCCAGGTGAAAAGTCAACGGCTCCATTTGTACAGGTTGACGAGGTTTTCCAACTGTCTGTGGAGTGGACTGATCTGGTAACGGATGTAATGCCAGTTCTAATATAGCACCTCTTTCCAGTCTAGTTGGGTAATGTTTTTGGTCTATACTTAATCTATGGACCACCGGTTCCGTTAGGATACCAATTAGGTACTCCTTTACAATTGTGTGTAGTGTCATCGGTGTTCCATGGAGCACTCTAGTTGTTACAACTTGGTTTGATGAGTTTAAACATCCTTCGTCCAAAATGTTATCACATACAGTATTCGGCTCCACATCTGGTGGCTCGCTTGATTCACTGGCCTCACATAGTACTCCAATTTTAACATCTGTTATTTTCGAATTGTCACTCGGTAATTGGCTTGAAGAGTTTGAACTGGTCTGCAAACATAAGCTGTCTATTCTGTTTTCTGATGGGTCTGCTGCATCCAATGTGCTGTCAACGTTCTCATTCAGTGAATCAGTTCCAATGACATTTTCACTGACATCACTAGCAGTTACCGATTGGACATATTGTCTATAATTCTCTACATTCTCATCAGCTTTCTGCATGTTCCGATGTCAGTTTGATGAGTTTAAACACACACTTCTCTTAGTTAATGCGGCGGACAGTAACTCAGGATTTTCCACATGTGGCTTTTTACACTGACTATCAATGGGGAGAGACAGACAAGCAGGACAGTCACTGTCACGAGTTCCTTCACGAGTTACTACCAAATCCATTGCCTTATCTACATTCTTTTTGTCGAGTTGACGGGAGTTTGGTGATGGGCAATGGTGGTAAGCTGGTAGGCGGGGCTGGTGTCATTGGAAGTCTTTTTAATTCACCGAAAATGTAACCTCCCAAGTATATCAGATGGAGATCACATATGCTATATAACTGATCACTCTCTAAGGGGTCTTCACTTTTCACCATACTCCATGAACGATTTTTCGTGTAGATAACAGTGTGTCGACAATGTATTCTGTTGAGCACGTAGATCATCAATTCATCACAGGGTGTGATGTCTAACTTCATTATACGCAACCACTCATCAAACAACATAAATTTCATTCTCAGGAAAACTGTACCTACATGGTCCCATAGATGAGGATCTTCTTCGACAATATTCAACACTGTGGATCTGAGCTCTGCAGGAGTTTGCCCGGAATATTCACTGAAGATTTCCAGTACGTGGTTTGGATTCAACACGCCCCGATTGGTAAAGCACCGTCGCACGTCTATCCAAAATCGTTTGCCCATGGGTGTATGATGGAATAATCCCAGGTTTACTGCATCCCTTTCAGTGAGACATTGCACATATTCTACATAGTTTGATTCACAAAAGAAGCTCATCAACTCGCGTGCAATTTCGTTCTCTCCCGCCATTGTTGTTTTGGGAGAGAGATATCACAAGTGCGCATGCGTGTTGTTTGGGTATGCAATGTATTGATGGATTGCTTGCATTTTATGATTTAACAACAAAGTTTTGTGTTTCCACTAATCAAACACGTCTATTTACAGGCGGAGACTGATGTGCCAGTTTTAATATATCCGTGTTTTGTGCGTTTGAACTAGTCACGACATGCGTTTACACTAATCATTCCATTTTCAATAATAAGTCATGCTTAACTTTCTTGCTGAACAATTTGTAATTGTTTATTTCTTTCAACTCTATTGGGAGATTTGAATACATACTCGTACCCCGTACGAATATGCTATTCAGGTACAAGTTGGTTTTTGCACTTGGAATGTTTGGCATTGCTTTTTTCCTAGTGGGATACCTATGGTGTTTTTCAAGACTATTTCCGTCATGATCAGTGCCTACATGTTCTAATATTTTCTTTGGCAGCTCATCATGTCTAAATTTGTATCCAAATTTTAGGTTTTCCAGTTTGATTAAATCCTTTATTTTCAAAATATTTAAGGATTTCCCATTTTTGTTCCTACTAATGTATTTAATACATAGGTTTTGAATTTTTTGCAATTTCCTTACTTCTTGTTCCCTTATTAGGTTGCCCCATGTTCCTAGACAATAACTTATGTGACTTTGAATGTGCGAGAAATAAACAATTTTTTTGGCATGAATGTCAAGCATTTTTTTACTAATTCTTAACATATGCATGTTTCGTTTGATTTTGAGAATGATCTTATTTACGTGAGTAGTCCAAGTCATATCAGATTGAATCCAAGCTCCTAAAAATTTTACACATTGTTTTTGCGGAATGATTTTGTCTTCCACCTTTAGTTTAAAATCGTAGTTTTTCAGTTTTGTATTATTTTGGAATAACACGCATACACTCTTTGATAAATTCAGTGTTAATTTGTTCACTCTAAACCAATCCATTATTTGTTCTACATCATCTTGTAGACACCACTCCAAATATCTCAAGTTTCTGTGGCTTTTGTACAGAGTGGTATCATCTGCAAACAATATGCAGTTTGAATGTGTGAGGTTTTTTGGTAAATCATTACAATAAATTAAAAAGAGCAATGGTCCTAGGCACGAGCCTTGAGGAACCCCATATTCATAGTCATAGTAATTTGACATTTGTAACTCAGGAGGATTGCCAACTGTACATTTAACAGATAATTTCCGATTGGCTAGGTAACTACGGTACCAGTCTAGTGATATTCCCCTAATACCATACAATTCTAATTTCATTAGTAAAATCTCATGATCCAGGGTATCAAAAGCCTTTGACAAATCTATAAAAATTGCGGCTGTGTGTAATTTATTTTCTTTTCCTTTCAATATTTCTCCGACTAATTCCTGAATGGCATTTTCACATGAATGTCTATGTCTAAAACCATATTGGCTTTTATATAACTGATGCGTTGAGTCAAGGAATGAATATGTTCTTTTGTATATGATTTTTTCAATAATTTTTGATAATACCGGGAGTAAGGAAATGGGTCTATAGTTAGTACTTGTGTCCATTTTTCCACTCTTAAAGAGTGGCGTAACATTAGCATTCTTCAGACATTCAGGGAATTTGCCCTCAACCATTGATTTATTTGTGATGATCGTCAGTGGATCAGCAATCACATTTCATAAAGATTTTACTAATTTGTTTGAAATTCCATCCCATCCCGTACTTGTTTTTCCTGTGAGACAGTCAATGATTTTCATAATTTCATGTTTGTTGGTAGGTTGGAAGAAAATACTCGACTGGTTTACACTAATCATGTCAAGATAATATGAGCGTCCCTTTTGGCTGGTTAATATTCTATTCGCATAGTCTTTCCCAATACCAGCAAAATACTGTGCTAGGTGATTTACTATACTAATCGAATTGAACATTTCTATATTGTCTACAGTAAGCTTAGTAATAATATATTGTTTGTTACCAGTGTTTCCTATTACATTATTTATCATACTCCACAATTTCCTTGTATTCTTTTTGAATTCAAGGCATTTATTTATGTAATAATTCGACTTGCAAAATCTTTTCAATGTTTGGAAGGTTTTTCTATAGTTTCTGTACTTAATATGATCCTGTTCATTTTTTGTGAACAATGATTTCTTATATAGATACAGTTGTTTTTTCGAACATTTTAATAAACTTGGGGACATCCAAGGTTGGTGAATGGTACGATTGGTTGAAACATATTCTATTCTTTGCGGAGCTATTTCATCTAGATTGTGCATGATGATATTTTGAAACATACTCATATTCTCACATGCATTCGCACCTTCTAATTTCTTAGTCCAGTCAATTTCATTTAATCTTTTATACAATTCATCTACGTTTTTGACAGTGAGCTTTCGTTGTACTTTCTCTATCTTAATTGCTTTGTCTAGACAATTCTTTATTACAGACATGCAAGGTAAGTGATCACTTAAATCACTGATAACTATCCCACTATTTTGCTTGCTATAAAGATTCTCACTCATAATTATATTATCTATTAATGTTGCGCTTTTATGGTTAATTCGCGTAGGTCTACTAATACATGGGTAACAACCGTGGTCTAGCAACGTCTCAAGGAAAAGCTGAGTGTTTTTGTGTATGTGATGCTTCAATAGATCCATATTGTGATCCAAGCCAAGTATAAACGACACGCTTTTACTAGCTTTAATTTGATTGAAAAACTTTGATAAGCATTGCAGAAAATTTGTTTCACAAGTGTTCGGCGGTCTGTAGATGGATCCTAAAATAGTTTTTGATTTTCCACTTTTTAGTTCAATAAAACAGCTTTCTACATATGAGTCATAGAAAGTTAAATTGGGCAATAAATTTACTTGCAAGGATTCTTTTACTAAGAAGCCGACACCACCACCTTTTCTTCCAACTCTTGCCTTACCTATATAACGATACCCAGATAATGACAGACGTTGTTCGCTCTCTTTTGTGAGCCAAGTTTCTACTAGTATTACTATATCTGCACCTCCTCTAGTAATCGACGAGGCCAGATTTTGAACTTCAGTTTGTTTACTTATCAAGCCCCGTACATTGTATTGCATGACACATAAATCATTCTTTGTACAGTCCACTGTTCGTGCACTAGCCTGGTCAATATAATCACAGTTGTCATAATATTTCATATTTTCGTTTTCAATTGTTTCTAATCTAGTGTAAACATCTTCTAAGTGTTCATGAATTGTATTACTTAAACACATTAATTACTATCAGCATAGATAGAAATTGGTCATAGCACTCACACATAAAATAAACGATCAAAACAAAGTAATATTCTGTACAAAAAATATACCTTGGCATATTTTAGTATTCGGTACGGAGGAAGGAATGAGGAAGGAGAAGCAATCTGTAACACATTACATCTCATGCACCTAATGTTCTCAGATTTAAAAGGGTAATTTTTCAATTTTCAACTTATTGTCACAGTATGTAATTGCACATGTATGCTAGTGTACATAATGTTTCCACCAATCAAGACAACAGTTTAGTTTTAACTAATCACGGCAATATCTTCACAATACTAAAGTCATTGAGAGTTTACCTTCAACATGCAGGTTTGATTAGGTTAAACAGCAGTGTCCATGTTTTCATCCGTGCTACTCTGAGAGATGACTGTAGCTGGTACACTTTCCTTATTGGCAGTTCTTCTCAGTTCGTCTCTAACGAGTTCAAGAATCTCACCAAGTATACCTTGCGATTTCCATTGTGTTTGGTCCAGGCAGTGTTCTTGATGTAAAGCAATACCACTCCCCCATACAGTATCGTAACAGCTCTCAATTATGGTTTTATTTCCTGTTGAAAGAAGTAGGTGCTGTAGGGTTGGATTTTGGTCAAACTTAGCTCTGATGCTGCCCACGCACTTATCTTTAGCAATAGTAATCCACTGTTCATGGTTATAGTTTTGTATGTCCATAGCGATTTTTTTCGATTCGTAGGCAGTGGTACTGTGAAGTATCCTGTCGGCAACTAGCTGGTCTTCAAATTGTAGTGCCTTCATGTGTTGGATCATCTGCTCACTTGAGTGATATTTCACTCCATTAAACTCAAATTCAGCTGGATGGAAGTTGCTGAAAGGATGTAGGCTGCCAAAGAAACCAAAACTGTGGTTGTCGAATTTGCTGCTGATGTTAAATCCATTTAGTTCACACGGTAATCAGTCTAGGTTGTCCACAGTGTAGGATATGCCTCTGAGTACTAAAGTTTCTCCTTCAAGTCTACATTTTCGGTGATATTGGGGTAGTTTCCTAGCAGCCTTAAAGTAGGGCCTTAAAACTCTTCGTTGATCCTCTGTTTCCTTACAATATTCTTTGTCTACAAAGATTCCTTCACTTAGATATTTCCTGTTTACTAACACATATTCTGCGTCACCCTTGTAGAGAAATTCTACTGAAATAGGTTGAGTTCTCATTTGACTGTAAGGTCCAATTCTTCTTGTACTTTTGATATACATTGTTCTCGCTACTTCAATTCTTTCATCGTATGACCTGCCTATTATCGTATCTGATATTGCATCGTACACCTTGTCTTGTCAAATGGCTTCCGTTTCCCACGCACTTTCTGGGACTCCATGTAAAACAATGTTAGAGTCTAATAGTTTGTTTTCTAAGTCATTCACTCTTTTGGTTAACTGTTTATTCCTTTTCTCTATCTGTTCCACTTTAGTGTTAAGGATTTTATTTTCTTCTTTCAATTGGGCTGCTTCAATGATGTCATCCTTAAGTGATTTCTGGGTAGCAAGTAAATCTTTAATGTCATTTTGTAGGGGTCGCAGAAGTAACTGGACCGCTTCCATAATCATGTTCTTCATCCTTGCTTCTTTAGGGCTTAATTGTTCCATTTCTGTTTCTTCTTGGTGGATGATGTTTCCTTTTTCCTCAGGTGTTGTCATGGTGTTATGTTGTTTTGATTCTCTTTGTAGTTCTCCACTGGGGTGGTCTTTTCTTTTTGTTGAGCGAGAACGGGATCGTTGTTGTCTTTGGCCTTTGGGTGTGTTGTAAAATTCTAAAACACTCGGTTGATTGATCTCTTCTTTAGCTTTAAGTTTATTCTGACTCATTTCGCATTATTGTCTAATCAGTTAGATGTACAAACTTGGATCAGTTCTCCGTTTGAACTAATCACGACAGAGTTTACACTATTAATCCTTACAGTCCAGGTAGTGTTTTGTTTCCACTAATCAAGCCACACACATAACGTCTCACCTCTTGTTTGTCATTTGTGTACACACTTTACTTTGCACTTGTTCATTGGGGGGTCAGCTATTCATGTTGCTCTTCCCTTTTTGCACTATAGTTAGCTTTTCTGTACGCTCATTTTTATATTTAATTATCATCCACTTACTGATTTTCTTTCTTTATTCCGTCTTAATTTTTGGTTTATTCCTTAATTCGATGTAGTCATATTATTCCTTATATATTCATAGTGTTTCCTACTCCTTCCTAAACCTCCTGATACCTGGTTAGTCTCATAAATTCATGATTTTGTTTCCTTGATTTATTTTTCCGCCATTGCGGATGAAATTGGCAGTAGTATTCGAATGTTTTCGAACCCAACTTGATGCGGATTCTACAATGTCCCATGTTGATTAGTTCATCATTGGATGCTGATGTGATTACCAGTGGCAGTCCCATGTTAGTATCTATGACGTAGTCTGGTGCTTGTTGGCAGATTCGGTCGTAGAAGTGATTTGAAATGCAACTAAGTGTGGCTCCAGAGTCGAATAGTGCTTTGGCCTCCATGGCGCCGATGCTGATGCTGTATGTGGACATCTGCGTATCATTGATATGTAGTGACAGTATTTCCATGGGGCTCTGGGGCTCCTTGGCAGCATCTGCCAAGCTGGTTTTCGTAGTTTCATTTAGGTTTGTAGGTTTTTGTTTTTTAGGTGTGGTGGGTAGAGGTCTTGACTCTGGTGTATCCAGGGCCTTGGCCATTCCCGTTTCCTCGTTTTTGTATTCGTTATTGTCTGTGGGCAGTCCTGAGTGTTCTTTTGCAGGTGGGAGTGTTGCTTTCCTAGTCACTCTGTCTCCTCTGTATGACTGTGACCATTGTTGTCACTTGACGCCATGTCCCACGTTTCACTTGGGCTGGGTGCCGCTTGTACTTCCTGCACTTGGTGGGCTTTGTTGGTATATGTGCTTAGGAGGTTCTTCATCTG
>JBCAUG010031886.1:0-10225 GCA_038406175.1 Haplosyllis leylae
GAAATATAGATATTTATTAATCCATTTTACATGCGTCAGTTCGTATGGTGGCTGTTCTCTACCGAATTACTACGCAGTATCCATTAACCAGGTCAGTACATGTTCCACCATTTTGACAGGGATCGCTGCTGCATTCATTAATTACTACAAAGCAGCAATTGAAAAAAAGCCAGAAAGTTTTTACAACCACAGACTTTGTAGAAGCTCTTAGAAATTCAATACGCGACATGACGTATACAGTGAGAACTTTAATTGATCAGCAGTTCAACTTTGAGAGTGATTATTTAAACTATCGGTTTCTTGTTTCAGAAACTATTTACCACCAAGTAATTTTTAAATCCATCGCCAGAGAGATATGAAATGGGTAAACAGGTACAATATTCGCAAAACAATTGCTATCAAATGAATTACTATCGATGAGGTTATTTCTAGTCTATATTCACCTGGTGTACAAAACAAAGTTAAATTTTTGTTTTGTAATATGTTGGTGATGTCATTGAATCAACCAGGAGCAAATAAAGGTACAAAATGTCTTTTCCAGATACATATCTTTTCGGTGAAGGGCACGATTATATCTACTTTTCATTTTTGTCATCAAACATAACATTTTGGTAAATAATTCCATCAAGCCTGAGTGTACAGCTGTAGTTGTATTGAATAATATCATCAATCATGTTTATGAAATTCAACTTTTATAATTACTGATCAATCGTTCAAATGTTCAAACAAACTTCGGAGAGACATCATGGTCATCCAACAGAAGCAACAGTAAGTTCTGCCTAACCAAGGACAAAAAGTGGTACGTCGTCATATGTGAAAACAGTGTAGATCTCATTTGCAAATGCAGGCAGATAACCAGGACAGAATAACACTATTTTGGATCGATCAGTATTTCTATGGCGTTTATTTTATGCTTGTGTAAATTAGCTTAATATCCCAATAAATTGGCCTTCTTCATTTATTCATAGATCATAATACTCAAAAATCAATTGTGGTTACTAATTGGATTATCAACGATATGGATTCCATTAATAAATAGTTGGACATTAATAAAAATGTCATCCATATCATTTTTCGCCAATCAGCGAAAGGCCGACCTTAAAATCGTTTCATGAACCCAGTGTAAAATTATGAAGGATAAACGTGATTGGCACATTTTGGCTGGCCACGACGAGAGAATTATATCACATAACTTGAATCGAAAAGTTAAAATTTTACCGTCATGTATTTTTATTCCACAAAGGTCCCAAGATCTCGGTCGAAGTCCGCTAATAATTTCCAGTTCATATTTATTATAAACAATTAGTCTCTTCGGACATTTGACCTGTGCGAAAATTGACATTTGTAATAAACGTCTTTTGTTTACAGATGAAATAAATGGCATAATATTTTAATTCATGAGGTCTGTCTCTTTGTCTGTCTGTCTCTCTGTCTGTCCCAGCACATACACATATTATTTACCAGACAGATACTCGAGTCCTCCTTTTCTAACAGATTTTTGCCTTGACATCTTCTCCTCGTTTTGCAGTTCGTTTCATTATGAACCACAAATATAAATTCCTGTCTGTAACAATCTACCCGATGGCTTAGAAGGAGTTCTAATTCAACCTGAATAAAAATTAGAATCCTTCATTACTATTCTTATTCTGATTGTGTAGATCTTTTTGCGTGAATTTCGCGGTCTGTATCCAGAAATAGAGCTCACCATGGGAAACTTTGCTGAAATTCAATTTTTCTTTGACTCACTCAATTTTTGTTCGAGAACAAAAATTTAAGTGAAAATATAATTGGCAGAAGAGCCATGTAGATACTCACGTGTATTTGAACTTCTGGAATGCAATTTGAATCAATTGTAACTTTGATTGTATCAACAGATTCTTTCGTTCCTCCTTCCAGATGTTTACACGTTGTCGTATTAAAATCACTGAATACTGAATCATAGTTAATCGGCTCATACGTCAAACAGGCACCTACAATTTGATTGCGTGGAAAGTGATGTGTAAGAACCTGTGTCCAGGAATTGGTCTCTCATGTGTCTAATGAATCTTAAGACTTCACAAAAATGAACTTTTGCTGAAAGATAATAGATCTGTAATGTAAAAGATATTTACCTTCCAACTTCATGACCAACACTGTAAAAATCAGAAAAATACTATTCATGAAGGTTATTAAAAATATCATCTTTCACAAAAGATCATTCCTTTTCGCAAGCCTTCATGTTAGGAGAGATCACATTTGCAAATTTATTAAGACAACCAGGCTGGTTACATCATAACAAGCTCGCTCATAGTCCCTAGCACAAACATTTATTTTGTCAATCAATTTCCACAGTGGGATTTTTAAGTGAAGCAACGGTGTAGCGATAGGATAAACAGGTTACGTAAGATTTAATGCAGAGAAGATTGTCTGTTTATGAAATATTAATGCATGGAGGGGCCAGAGGCTCTGATTGCATTAATTATTCATGAACAGATAATCTGAGTGCATAAAATTGCTTACATCACAATTCAAGAGATGAATAGATGAAAAGAGGAACAATAAAGGTGTCAGAATATTCAGTTTTTGTGAGCTTTAATCAAAGTCTGAATGCATTCTCTGTTCTTTGTTGTGTGTTTGGCGGGATGGCTCAGTTCAGGTCTGGATGTGATACTGTGGAGTGAAATTTTGGGGGTACGTGGAATTTGGCCCCTTTGCTATTCGGCCTCACCGATACACTGGACACTCGGCCACGGAAGCCCTCACTGCTGCTGCTACTGTCACTGCATCAGAAATTAGAGCTGGATAGATACTATATGTGGTGCAACTGGAAGAGTAGGAGATCTACCTCCAGCTAAAAATGCAAATACTACATGCCTCTGGTGAGGCATTTGGCCATTTTTGATTAATCTAACACAAACTTCCTCCTTGCCAAAGAGGCTGGTGGTTGTCAGCTTGTCAGAGCTATGTAGATATGTTCTAATGATTTAGGAAAATAACAAAAAAAAATATTAGTAGCATGTTACAGTGCGATTCACAAAGCAGTAAAGCCACGAACCAGTACGGTGTTCAGGGGTGCGTACCAGCCCTTGGCCTGTACCCTCCATTCATGGCTGCCAGTTGCCAATATGGGACCAGAGCCGAGTATCCAGTCCTACCGCGGGGCCGAAAAGCAAAGGGGCCGAGTAGCATGCAGACCAAATTTTGAAATTTGTTACAATTTTAATCTCATGGAATATATGCTTAAAATTGGAATATCTGTCTGAAATTGGTGTCTGTGCTGTATGGATATGTATCTGTCTGTATGCAAATACGTTTTATTCAATGGTAAAACAAATATTGACAATTCCAAGTAATTCTGAATAATTTTTAATTAGTGTTTGCTATTTGAAATGAATTTGTAAAGCTTTCTTTCTATCTTGAATAGGAAACTCCTAATTTCACGTCAAAAATTGCAATGCCCCAAAGCTTCCTTAGCTTCTCGAGGTTTTCACGATAAGATCACATTTACATTTTAAGCCTGAATTTGCATGAAGAAGTTTAAAAAAATTTAAAATGTTGGGATTCAACTTACAACACTGACCATCATTGAATGCTTATCCAGATGGGTCAGAGTCCTGTGCTACTTGTCACCATTTCACATTTGAAACATCATTAAAGCATGTCTGATGTAAATTCTGTCTTAAAATGTGAAATTTGATCTTGTTGTGAAAAACTCGTCTGGTGGATCTGATTTGTGGGAAGTCGAAGTGGGAGATTTAATTTTAAAGGGGCTATTCCACTCGCCACACCGGGATTCTGTATATATTGATATCACAAACACACATAAATAAATGAACAGCAATGGATCATGTTAGTAGCTGAATTCAGCTCAGGCCCAGTCTAGAACAAAAGTTCTCTGTCTTCATAGTTTTGCCCAATTAAGAAATATAATGGTGCAGAAAGTTACACTTGATATTCCCTTTGCCTTGGTCATTTAATTTCTCTATGAGTCCTCCAGCTATATGCTAAGCTGTCTGCTACCATGTCCCTACTTGTCGTACTATAAACATCAACGAAAATCACTTTTCGGTTACGTCTCCATGAAGGATAGCGATACAGGTCAGGTACAGTTAATGCGAAGTGATTCGTCCGCAAGGTTTTCCTTTGAATTAAGTGGAAATTTGAATTAAACTATGATCTGTAATTCAAAGTTTACTTATAACTTTGAATTAGGAATTTTTTTGGTTTAAATTTTTGATTTAGAAATTACTTTGGTTTAAACTTTGAATTAGAAATTACTTTGAATCAAAACTTTGAATTAGAAATTACTTTGATTTAATTCTTTGGTTTGTGGCTTCCTTCTCATTAACTCTTTGAAATAAACTCAGACTCTGACTAATACCTTTTCTTCAAATAACATGAAAATTTGGTTTTAAAACACTTTGAATTAAATGTTTGAATTATGAAATACTTTGAATTAAATCTTTGAATTATGAAGTACTTTGAATTAAAACTTTGAATTACAACATAATTTGAATTAAAACTTTGAATTAGAGGTACTTGGAATTAGACAAGAGCTAAAATCACTTTGAATAAGTGGAACTTTGAATTAACAGTGTTTGAATTAACCATGCATTTTAAACATAAAATGATAAGATTGTGGCAAAGATTTGGCCAAAAATTTGAATTAAGTGTAAGTTCGAATTAACCGTGTTCGAATAAAGCATGCCCAACCTGTAACGTTTCAATTTACATTACTGTGCCAAGTGGAGTGGATTCCTGTCAAATTAAAAAAGTTATTTTCAATCGTTGTAAGTTAAATCACGTGTTTGCATACCTGTCCTTTCATCTGGGAATTCCTGGATCTGTCACTGATAACATTAATTCCACAGCTGTTTAATACCTTTACCCCATCTAGTAGATAACGTGTGAGAATTAAAGACTCAATATTATCTTAATTGAGTTTTCACAGTGTAAACTAATCTTTTATCGAAACCATGAAATCCAGTACAATAGGTTCAAGGCAAATCCTGAAATCCAGTACCCAAGGTTTCAAGATGTAATGTGCAGACGGTTCAGATAGTGTTGCTGGACTCTCATACTGGAATCGATTACCCGAAGAACTACAAACAATCGAAGGTTTAGAAACTTTTAAAAAACAACTAAAGTCACACTTATTTGCATTAAGTATTACTAATGTCTGTCAATGTTATCGAAATGTCTAAATGTACAGCGCTGGTGAAGGTTGAATTACTGTACAGGTGCTCTATAAGAATAAACAAGTTGAAGTTGAAGTTATGTAATGTGCAGACGGTTCAGATTGCAAATAGTCTGTATAGTTTCAATTTGAACGCAACCCATTGAGAGTGCGTTTGTGCAAGCACAAGTCTTTTGGGATGGCTCCTTTTTGAGTTTTGCGAATCTGCGATTGTGCCTCTGGTGGGTATCATGCTACTGACTGAATTATCGGGAAATGTTAGTATTTCAATTTCTGGATCCGCCACTCTGGTTGAATCAAAAAAAAAGTCAATGAAAGATACGTTTGTGATGGAAGGGAGCAGTGATGGTAAATAGCAGATATGGTAGATCTTCCGAGACACAGTCATTTTTTTGCTAATTTAGCACGGTCTATTTTGGCCGATTTTCCAAAAGAAAAAATCCCTGCATCTAAAATGAAAAAAAAAATTCGGGCAATGACTTGAAGTGACTTGAATAGATATAATCTTTCAAACTTTGAAATCTTACACTACATGACATTTCGAACAAAGAAGACAGGTAGATTCCATCGATTTTCGTGTCATGAGTTCTTTTAAACGTTGATGAGAACTATTTTACGATGAGGCTGGTGACATTAACAATGATGAGACTGACAGTGAAACGTTAAATGAAATAGAACTTTGGTATTTTATTCGGAAATCACGCTGTTTTGAAAGTCTCTGCACATAATTTGGCGTCAATTGATTTCTTTCCTCAAAAGCTGAAGAATTTTTTTTTTTGCGGTGACAAGAAAATTATTTGCATTTGTGATTGTCCGAAAATGAAGCTACTTTTTTGAAAACGTGCCTCTACGGTGTATTTTTACACTTGTGATTAGTCGAATAATTGCGATTCCTATTCAGTCCATACAAAAGAATCATCCACGACTAATTTGCGGATGTAACTAAATTAGGCCTTTAAACAGCAATTAGCGTGAAGAAATCGAGTGCATTGTGGAATTTCTCTTGTTTAGAACTTATCCCAGATAAACAACACATTTCTAGATGCGGAGTAATGACGTTGAACGCAGACAGACAGACAGAGGCCAAATTTTATTGGTTCAATTTTTTTCTTTAAATTTAAGATGATTCTTTTTCTTTGGATGTACAATCAGCTGAATCGAGATGTCGATTAAAATCGATTATCCATCGTCTGGTGAAAGATTAAAACAATAGGCGTGGTGAGGTGCGACATTTGAAAGTCTCATGAAACATAACAAATATTCATGTGTCGTTGAATTGAATTGCACTGTGGTGAGTTTGCTCTTCATAGAGTACAATGTATTTGAGGTGTCTAATAGATTGGTTAGAAAATATGTAGATTTATTAAATATTGAAATATCTTCAATCGTAATGCCTTTTTCTTTCTTCTCAAATCAATCAAGCTATTTCGTTTTTTTTTCTTTCATTTCTTTGCCAGGTGCGTCCCTCCCTAGCGACCAAAAGTTTTGATATTATGCATTTGGGGGGTGAAGGAATTTCGCATGCCAGCGGATCACCCTCCCCCAGACCTCCCACACCCAACTGGTGCAACAGAGAATCCTGAATCCGCCCCCTGCGCCCCCCCAAGTGCCGCATGTTACCAAACTCTCAATTCCTGATTAGTTCCAAATTGATCAGTTAAATAAATGCATGGAGTTCTGCGAGACAATGAAAGTAATATCTTTTGCTGCACGGATGAGAAAATTCGCATTGTGTAAAGCTAATTCACAGCTGATGTTGGAAAAAATAGAATTTTGTACGAAAGCTTGTTCCTTTTTTGTCTAATTGATTCAACTGTATTTCCAAGTAGTTCAAAGTTTGAACTGAGCTGCCATGCATGTGTAACGGCAATATATAACGACTCTATTATCTTCAATATTATCGTTCCTGCACATTTATGCTTTAAATTTAATCGAATCTTGTACTCCATGACACCCGGGATTTTTTTTTCTTTTTTTTTGATGCTACCATGCTTCTCTGAACACATTGACTACATCTCGTCTGTGTTTACCAATATTAATATTTTATTACGCGCATGCCACACTTCATAAACTTTATCATTGCAAATTTTGGTTAAAAATTCTATTCTTAAGCGGTAAATATAAATAATATGAAGACAATTTTAAATGTTAAGTTTGGAAAATTATCTTTGCCTTTCCGCGACAATTACAGCATCAACGTAAAATATTAGCAAGATCGACACGTTTCCATTTCCTTTGATATTTATTTTGCTGCGAGATAATGAATTTAAAATTTATCAGAAAAAAAGATGAAACGAGTGAGTGTATTTGTTTACAGCTTACTGTGAAACAGAAATAATTTTTTTTCCTCTTTTCCAATTACAATTTTTGCTACATTTCAGCCGCAAAAGTAAACACTCCTGACGTGACGTAACCGAAGTTTATGTGCAGAAGGCTGGTGAATCCATCGCTCTAATTGGATGTAAACAATCACGCAAAGTTTCTCCTTTTTTGGTGAAATAAAGAGAAGAGCAACGTCTACCAAGGTAAAATGGTGCAGTGGTATCATTCTGAAACCTTGGTTAGTTTCACATTGGTGACTCGCAGAATCACCTTATTGATTGGATTTCTGTTTGGCGCGAACCTCTGAGGAACCTTTTGTGGCGTGTCAGGGAAAATTAAAGCAAATGGCAAGAGTCACCCAGGAAGGCAAATTCTTTCGATACCTGCAGGGGTGGATGCAGGATTCTACGTAGACGGGCACCCCAACCATCTGGACATGAGGACACCAACATATTATTTTGCAAAATTGTCTGAGAAACCACATGAAATTCAGCACATTTTGGTTCGTAGGGGTGCCCGTAGATCCACTTCTGACTAAAGTTGCAAAAAAAATCATTTGTGGGGATTGTTAAAAGTAACAATTAGGAAAAGTTTAAGAATAAATAATTGGAACGAAATTGAAGTTTGAAGGGGAGATCAACAAGGAATATTTTTGCTGTAATACCTTCTACTTCTAATCCTTTGTCTAGTCCTTTCTTCTTCATAAAAAATCGTGAATGATGCATTTGCGTATCACCCACCTTGAAAAAAACCCATAAAAACATAGAAAATATAAATAGCATTTGCACATAGATTTTTTGATAAAAAATATATAACCCTCCTGAAAGAGTCCCTTGACTTTTTTTTACCAAAAAACCTTGGTAAAAGTGGATTGTGCGTGTTAGCACCATTCGGCATCGACCAAGCATCACCGCTCAATACTTGGGTGCACGCGGATGCTGGCTGTCACACACAATGCAAGGAACTGGAACCAGTTGGGTAAAGCTGTAAGTAATTCATAGCAGGTTGATCTATTCGTCAACCAGGTGTAATGTGATGGATTAACATCTTCAAATCTAAAGCTCATTTTCAAAGCTCATTTCAAGCGAAAGACGTGTTCAGATTTAAACGTGAAGCTGGAGTAACAGACTTAACGGATTTAAAATGGATTTGAAGATAAAAGACGTTAGTTTCCTATGTGTCGTTCTTGCAGGTAAGTCTGTCGGTTTTACGACAACGCACGCGCCAGACGGACTTCCTGATTACTTAAATACCAGACCTAATATTATTAATATCCTACAAAAGGGTGTCAACTTTATGCAATGTGAAACAAATCAAAACATGTGGGGAAATCATAAATTTGTCAAATCAAAATTCTCTTCAGAATAACCTTAGGAATCAAAAACGAAAGTAAAAGTCTGTCAAGGCAAGGTGGTGCAGTTCACATCGATCTGAATCTACTACTTGCACCCTGAAGGAACAGCGCAAATTTCGGACTAATGCGATAAGGTCAGAAATTTCGGACTAGTAGACTGACTACTTCCGGTCCGCCATTTTGTGTAGTCACTCGCAAGACGTTCTGCATAAAAATCGGCAATTTCACCGCATTATCGAAGTTACTTATGACATTTAGCTGTACATTGAAAGGTAAGATAATTATTAATATCTTTCAGGAACAGTGTCATTCAGTAATATTGCTGTATAATTTGTCTGAATCAGGTTCAGTAAAATGAAGGGAAATCAACATGTTTATAATTCACATGGTGGACATATAATGACTGAATTGTGTTATTAATTGGAATTCGTAAATAGATAAGTGTATATCTGACATCCGACTGACGTGGAGATATAGTAGAAATTGATTGAAGTTACTGCTAAATAAATATTAATCTAAATCAATGTCAATAAAATTTCTGACATGAAAAATTGTATGGTCAGAAATTTCTGAAACTGACAAACTATTTCTGACACACAAAAATATACATCAGTAATTTCTGATACTATGACTAATGTAAACAATCAGTTGAACACAATTTCTGCCACGTAACATAATCAATGTCAGAAATTCGGTCTAGTCAGTTCGACATAATTTCTGACTGAGTTGAAATGGGCATATGAATTATTGGTGGTTCTCCTTCAGATGAGCGATTACAAATTAGATGAGGATATGGCTGAACAGTTGAAGAAAACACTGTTGAAGGATGTACGAATAGTTTTGGATGACATTAATCAAGACACTAGTGTAAATGGTGAGAAGAATATGAAGAGTAATGGCTCCGAAAGTGCATGTGTTAAGGTCGGAAATATAGGAAATGAAGAATGTGCAGAGAACGTGGAAACCAGTGAGGTCAAGGATGATGTTGTTGTAAATGCAATCGGTACTGTGACATTGCATAAAGAGACAATTTATTCCAAAGGGAAGAACAATGATTTGGAGGACTGTGTATCAGTCCTTAGTAAAAAATCGGCGACTACAGCAAGTAGCACCTGCAGTGGCACTTCCACTGAATCGGAAGAGAGTGTTACTGATGACTATTCATCAAGTGAAGAAGATGAAAGTAATCATGGTGACAATGTGGTTTCGAAAGATGACAGTCAGAAGTCAAAAATAAATGCCAGTGCAGATGTCAAGTCCGAAGTGGAGGAAATTGATTTAAGTAATAATCCCGATTACAACGAAACCAGCATGACGGAACCGAGTGGTAGTCAGATGCATGGACAATGTGGTGAGTTAATACGAATTGTCAG
>JBCAUG010031897.1:0-24435 GCA_038406175.1 Haplosyllis leylae
CCCTATTACAAGAAACGCATACAACCAAGAGCACTCAAAACCTGTTTATATCGCAGTGGGGTGGTCAAGTATATTTTTCACATGGTACAGGGGCAGCGAGGGGAGTGGCAATAATGTTCAGCAAAGAGTGTAAAGTAAAAATCAAAGATTGTCAAAAGGATGAAGAGGGCAGAGTTATACAGTTGAGCGTAATATAGGAAGGTGAGCCTCTAGAACTGCTAAATATCTATGCCCCAAATCAGGATCAGCCAGATTTTTTTAAAGAAATTGGAGAAAGATTAGCAGGCATAGAAACTAATAAAATTATAATAGGTGGTGATTTCAATCTAGTTTTAGATAAGTCACTAGGTAAGAAAGGGGGAAAATTTGCTACGCATGAAAAATCGCAGAAAGTCCTCCATGCTATAATGAAGGAGTACGGTCTAGTCGATATCTGGAGAAAATTTAATGAAAATAAAGAAGAGTTTACATGGAGGAAATGGAATCCGCAGTTAATTATGGTCAGATTAGATTTTTTACTGATTTCCCAGGAATGCACCAAAAATGTCCAGCAAGCTGACATCCTACCTCCATTCAAAGACAGCACTCTGGGGAATGAAGAGTGATAAGGTCACAGGAACAGAAGGGTTTCCTCCAGAATTCTATAGAAAGTTTTTCAATGAACTAGGAACATTACTACAGGCGGTTGTAGTTGAAGCAGCAGAGAAAGGTTTTACTAAAGTTAGTAATAGAGGTATAATAACACTAATTGAAAAACCTGAAAGAGACCTCTTAAAAATTGAATGCTGGAGGCCCATTTCATTGTTGAATACTGACTTTAAAATCTTAAGTAAAATTTTAGCATCTAGGCTGAACAAAGTACTGCCATGCCTCATACATATGGATCAAACAGATTTTCTTAAGAACCGAGGATTGACAGACAATGTCATGGATCTAGTATGTATGCTGGAATTTTGTAAAAAGAAAAACATAGCTGCACTGTTGATAAACTTCGATTTTGAAAAAGCTTTTGACAGGGTTGAGTACTCAGTGCTGTATGCTATCATGAGAAAGTTTGGATTCGCTGAAAATTTTATTAACATGATCAAGGCTCTTTACTATAATATGAAAAGTTGTACTCTAAATAAAGGATATGTATCCAAATATATTAGTATAACCAGAGGAATCAGACAAGGAGATCCAATAAGTTCTTCTCTTTTCCTAATTATAGTAGAAGTGCTCGGAGAAAAAATACGAAATAATAAAGAAATCAAAGGAATTAAAATAAATGATAAGTTCACCAAGACTCATGCACAGTACGCAGATGATCTATGGTCATTAATATTAGATGATGAAAAAAGTTTTAAAGTGCTATTTAATACAATTGATTCATCTGTAGAAATACTGGTTTCAAACTCAATTACGATAAAACTGAAGTTGTATGTATTAATTCAATGAGAAACGCAAATGCTAAATATTATTCCGAAAAGTTACTACAATGGTCGACAGGTACAAAAGTACTAGGTATCTATGTTTGCGAAAATACTAACCAAATGTATGAAATGAATTTTCAAAAGTTGTTAACAAAGATGGAACAGGTCCTAAACATATGGAAAGCGAGATCAATTTCATTATCAGGAAGGGTCCAAGTAATTAACTCACTAGTAGTATCACTTGCAACCCAGAAGCTGATGTGCCTCCCTACACCACCAGATTCATTCTTTAAAAAAGCTAAGGAATTAATTCTAAATTTCATTTGGAAAGGCAAAAAGCCAAAAATCGCATACCGAAAATTAGTACAAGACCGTAAAGACGGAGGGATAAAATTAATAGACCTTAAAGCGAAAGAGGCGACCTTAAAGATGACCTGGATAAAGAAATCCTTTAATCAATCCAAAACAGCATGGAAAGAGATAGCAGGTCAGCTTCTTCCAACACAGGTGCCAGATGTCTGGGACTGTAATATTAATGAACGGGACATAAAACTATTGTTAAAAAAAGATACAATATGGGCGGATATCTTAAAGCACTGGTCAAAAATCCATTACTATGAGCCAGCAAATGTCTGTGAAATTATGACGCAAACACTGTATTTAAATTTCCATATTAGAATCGCAGATGCACCTGTACAAAAGAATCAAATCAAGACTCAAGAAATTCAAGAAATTTATGACATTTATTCAATAAAAGATGCAGAGTTTTGCAAAACTCCACAATTAATACAAAGATATAACGTAGATGTAACACCAAGTGAAATCATGTTTTACAACTCCATAGTCAGTGCCATTCCAAAGCAATGGAAACGAAAACTGAGATGCTTTTTTGATAAAAATAATATGAGCACTAGTGTCGACGATGTTAATACGCTTTACAAAAAAATAAACAGGGTAGAAAAAGTACCAAGGTTCACATATAAATATTTTCTAAGAATCGATAACCCGGTACAAATCATGGAAAACCTGTTGTGGAATAAAGAATTAAAGGTAAACTATGATGAACAGCAATGGCAAAAAATTAGGCTAGATGCATATTATGTTACTATATCAATGGAAATAAGAGACTTCCAATACAGGTTAATGACAAGAAAACTAACAACGAATGTTCTAAGAAATAAATGGGACAACTCAATAAGTAAACTATGTGAATTTTGTAAAAGTGTAAGCGAAACAACCAAGCATCTTCTTTATGAATGCAAATATACAGATCAAATATGGAAAGCACTGATCAGATGGTTAAAATATATATTTGGTATCTCAATAGAAATTACGTATGAAACAATAGTTTTTAATAAGGTACAAAATGTAAAGGATGCGGGATTCGTGAACACTTGTATTGCAATTACAAAACAATACTTATATGTGATGAAATGTCAACAAAAGTTACCTCAGTTTAATAGTATTGCCATTAAAATTCATGAATTATATCTCGATGAAAAATTCATTGCCTATAAAAATGGAAAAAGTGTTAAACACAAAAAGAAGTGGGCAACATACAGCAAAAATATGTAAAAAGTATTCTTTACACCCGAAATACAATGTAACGCAAAGAAATACTGTAAATAGTCCAATAAAAACATTTAAAAACTCAAAACAAAAACTTGCACCATTTTTACAAATGTTTTTGAGTTAAGATTTTCAAGTCCCTAATGAAGTTTGTTCTATGTTCCTAAGCTTGACAGATGTGAACAGATTTGCAAAGGAGTGCTGGTAAAATTATAAGTACAGCAAAAATTATATTGTATAAAGTTGCTACTTCTGCTGGGTTGGTCAAGAATTCTTCCAGTGTTGGAGATCTAGCTCCTTACAAGTGCCCCCCCCAGACAGGACCAGGGGGTATAACCCTCTTCTCCAAGACATGATGGTGTACCCCCTTCCCCCGAACAGAACAGGGGGTAACCCCCTACACAGGACCAGGGACACCGTCGTATTACGTACGCGAGCGGTAATTATCATTATTAACTGGATGTTGTCTCAAATTTACGAATTTATTACCAGATTCTCAACGGTGAATGAAACGCCAAAGTGTTTTCTGACGCAGTTGAGTAGATCCGAATGACTGTGATGTATTTGAACCTTTTGAAAGATAATTAATTTCATCCTTCCGGATTAATTGTATACATTTATTTTATAAGTAAATGTATGAGTTGTTGCTGAGTTATTGAAACACTGATAAATATTCTTGCAGAAACACATTTTAAGACGTCTATCAGAATTTGGTGACACCCTCAAAATGTTCTGAATTATCTGAACGCGTAGGAAGTAGTAATGTCTGCTGGCTCTATAGCCATTGTGATAAAAGAGCGGAATATCTTGTCACATCAATTCTACAGGGAGAAATTTACTCCATGACAAATTGTCCATTTTCATGCTAACAGATATTTTCCACATTGAAAACAATCTTGAAAACAAGCTTAAAAATAATCTTGATTGATGAGAGTTTTCACTGGAATAAAATATAATATGAATTGCAGATGAACCCAATGGCAGTATCAACTGAATGTAGAAAATGGAGCAAGTAATTACTCATACGTTTGAAAAAAGATCCGGCTCTCGGGAATATTTGTGTTCAAATTATTTGGTCCCTATTTGCGAGTTGTCTGTACACTGTGGATGCGAGAATTGCCACACACAACAAGGCCGTCCACTAAATCACAATTGTCTTAAATTGCATTACTGCATCCAATCTGTAATAAGACGTTGGCCCTGTGCTTCAACGTAGAAGTCACAGAGAAAAAGAAATCAATAAGAGTGAACCAAGAGCTTTTCTTTTCAAATGCCTCACGCTAGACCATTCCACTGGAATAATTTTCAGCGAAATATATTTTCCTGACCTTTTAAGTTTTATTTAAATTTGGACCTAATAAATTCTACAATAATTTACTGAAACCAATTGACCCTCATTAAGAATGGATCTGATATTCACAGCTTTTAAATACCACATAGAACAAAGGCTACAGCAGAGCTGTGAACCTCAGAGCCATTATTCAGTATACTTGAAAAATTGACTCTTCACTTGAATCTTCTACATATGAAATATAATTGTTGAGTGTATTGGTTGTTTGTAATTTGTTTGACAATGTTAAAGCATTTTGTCATAGATGTCTATATAAATCCAATTTTCTGACCTATTAAAACCAATGGGTGGATTTTTTCAGGGATTTTCCCTCAAAAATCCAGAAATATCACAGACATCTTAGAATTCACTTTGCACATTATTACATAGTTTGAAAGGTTTGTGTAGTGGGATAATATTTAAAGTTAAAGTTAATCAGAAAAAAAATTAAATTTTGTTCAACTACATCTTTTTCATCAATCAATAATTTCTGACAACTGTGCACAAAAATAGTTTAAACCAGTTCAAACAGGTTTTATCAATCAGTAATTTCTGAGTCTCCTAATCTTACTGGTAAAAAGTCCATTAAAGTCTGTACTTTCTGACACCTTATCAGGAATTACTGAAGAACATCTAAGTTGTCAGAATTACTGATTGGGCTTTAGTCAGAATTTTCCAAGCATGTGCTTATTTTTGTCATTTTTAACCTACTTTTACTTGAAAACTTGATATATAGTCACATCACTCAGTTCATATCACTAATATACAATTTTTGTTGCAAGAATTACTTTTGTAAGGTCACCAGTGGAGGCTGCGCCATTAAAAACTAAAATTCCTAAGACTTACATGGCAAGCAGAAAGTCAGAAATTACTGATTTCTCTGCTTTAGTAAGAAATTGGTGATGTTCCGTGAGGGTGGATACGATGCTGATGCGGAATACGAGACCGGGCTTTGATTCCTCATTGAGGCACAGAATTTTTTGTGACTCTACGTAAGTTTAGAAATAAAAGTTACTAGACATTTGTGGGGATGACAAGAAATCAACCTTGTCACCGTTGTAAACCAACATGAAAACTATTATACTGAAATAATGATATGGGCAACGCTGCATCTTGTGCTCCAAATAAAGTTCCATTTATTTGATTTTGGAATCACTTTGAACAGGGCATTATAATTAATTGACCTATCAAAATATATTTGGAAATTAAATATTAATTGAGAAAATGGCTGATGTCAAAAGGCTAGTTCTCAAATTAGGACGGAGATTTAAACGTGAGGATTGAGTTGGGCTGCATCAAGCAGACGTTGAATCTATTCATCCCAAGAGAGGAGATTAAGGCTTAATTACTGTCTCTCTGATTGCAAGAAACTAATTACTCCTTTGCCTTCGGAAGAATTTATTGTCCAGTTGTTCAGTGGCTAATAAGAAGTGGTGATTTTCCCTTAGGCTGTAAACCAATAATTATCTTGATTCCTACAGGGATGAAAAAAATTATTGTCAACTGGTATTTAGGTGCCCAGTTGGACAATTTGCAAGAAAACTTGTCTTTATTTTGAGTCCTATTATTATTTGTAAAGAAAGATATCTAAAATTGTTAAATGTATATATTGTAAATATTACTTTAGTTTTTCCCATTTTGAATTAAAAAATTCTTTTCTTAGAGATTTGAACTCACAACCATCAATCAGCAGTCATAACAATTTTCAATAGATCGGACTACCTGTCAGTTAGAGACACTGAAAAGTTTCAAGACTTATTTTAAAACTCATTTTATTTCGGATTTTTGGATTATTGTAGTCGTCTAAATGGCGTGTAATCACAGCCTTTTGTACGTTTTTTTAAACAATTCTTTTTATCATTCAAAGCATTTTGGACGCTGATTTGGGTATAAATGGACCATAAATCATTGTGAATGCATCAGCAGCGCCTGCTTTATTGAGTGTAACGATTGTGTGGAGAAAAATAATTTGCCTTTTCATTGATGAGCTGTAATAATTTACAATTTGTACACATAAAAAGGTGCGATCCTCAATTACGAAATGACTGAATTACCCAGGAGAAAACCGGGACCTCAGTAGCGCACACAGTAACATATTTGTCTATGTGGAAAGGCGGACGTCCCCAGTGACTTTAATCTGTATTACATTAGTGCAGCAGTAAAGTGACTTTTGGTTTAATGGAAAATATTGTGGGTTATGAAATATGCATGAATACGTAGAGACGAGCGTTGCTGAGAATGAGTGTACAGTTGTACACAGAACAAACCACCATTTACGTCGCCATGTACATAATGCATGAGCCTAAAAAGCAGCTGGTACACAAGCCATGATTTCATTGAACCAGCAACAGAATTTAAAGAGGAGTCTGCAGGAAGAAATGAGTGGTCGATTAAAAATTGCTATTTAGAGACATCGGGAAACGTTGTGGTCCTTAGTCAGTTGACAAATATTTGACATCCTTGGCCAGAAGCATGATGCCTATGTGCTTCCGTTACAAATATGAGTTGGACATTTCAGTTGCCACCGCTTGAAGCACAATAAATTGCATGAAATATTTACACTTTCTGATTGGAAGTTTGATGTAAATACTCTGTTGAATATTGCATGCTTTAATTTCCTAGTTGCATGACGAAATTTCTCTTTCATGAATAATGATAAGCAATGCAAAGTAAGAAAAGTAGTTTCCTCTGTGACAAAAACCCCAATTGTAATCTAAAATATCTTTTTCTTTATTTGTTCCGTCATTGGTAGGAGTCGCACAATGGTAGAAAATAATGAAAACATTCTTTAGGGTGTAGCGTTATGGGAATACTGAGTGCTGTGAGTAAATTAAGCATGTATGCTTATATCAACCAATTTATCTGAGTGCAATACCAAATTCTTTCTGTAAATTGGATTTCAGAATCTCATTTGGTGCTACTGGTGATTTTGGTGGACCACCAGAATATGGCTGACACTCATCCCACACGAGGTAGAACGAAACGTTCAAATGTAAAGCAACACATTTTTGTATCATGATTTGATGAGCAAATTATACAACACCAGGATTTACGACAAAAGGTATATACAAATCCAAAATATTTAAATGTAAAAACAACTGTATGCAGAATTCTACCAGGGTCTAGGGGGTTGTAGAGGTCCTGGGTACTGAAGGTCTAAGAAGTAGTGTGGATCTTGGAGGAAGTGGGGTCCAGGAGTAATGGGGGCTGGAGTACAATGGCTCCTGGGAATCAACAGGATCTTGGGAATATCGATGGTCTGGAGAGAGGCGGAGGTCTGGGGGTGAGCATCTCGGTGTGTGACGATTCTCCCATAATTTTGATGACAGACCCCATTCACTTTTGATCTCTATCAAATGGAATTAAGTGGTTAGGTGAGGGTGAAGGAATCTAGGGATGGTGGTATCTGGGGGATGAAGGGAACGGGCGGGATGTGGAGGTCTGATGGATGGATGTAGGGAGTGGTGGAGGTCTGATGAATGAAGGGGTGTGCAGGTGGTGAGGGTAGTGGGGGGTCTAGGAGGTGAAGGTGTCCACATTGAGAAATTTCGTTGCTGAAATCTACTCCGCAACGGTCTGTAACGTCAACCTCAATATTTTACTGGTGTAACATTTCACAACTGTTATCTGTTTGTTCTTTACTTCACAAAAGAAAGGAAATCCCCAGTTTCTTTGCGACATTTTATTAGGACAATTGATCCAAATGAAGTAAATCCTTATTCTGTCCTTATTCTGTGACATACATTAAACAATTTCAATGCAAAGTGTCGTTGAGAATTTATCCCGAATTTTTTAGATAAACCCATCAAGAAATCATCGGTCAAACTGAAATACAATAAAAGTGATTGATTCCTGTAAAATTTTAATTTAACTTTCAAGACAGTGTATGTGTTTGATATTAAGACACCTTATGTCTTGTAAGATTGCTTGTTGTATCAACAGCATACTGTCAATCAGGTCAGATGTTACACACCCTTAATTTTGATGGCGGCACATTTGGCTGTATTTTGATATAATTATGAAAAAATGGCAACATAATTTTCGTATGTGTAGCCATACAGTTCGTGTGCAACAAACTTCATAACCGCGAAGAACTGATTCTGCTATCGTTGAATTGTCGGCTGTCCTTACTATTTGTCTTCATTCGCTTCTTGCATTTGTATTTTACCGATTCCATAGAAATGCGAAAGATCCTGAAGGTGAAGTAGTATTGAATGATATCGATCGTCCAAACCTCACTGAGACCAGTTTAAGCTGTATTGAGTTGCTTTGGAATCATTTCAGACAGCTGCTGTTAGACGATCAGTTCACTGTGTTACTATATCCTGAGTCAAATTGTCACTTTTTAAGCCACATCATCCTTTGACGCCAAATGTCACGTTGTCATAAACGACACAGGTTTTTCATATCAATTTCTGGTTAAACACCAGTCAAGATAGATATCTTTGTTATGAATGCAAATAAAAATGTGTAAATATGATCAAACTATTAAGTGTATATTCTTAAGTATTCTGTACTGCTGTCCTGATTTTATTTTGTCCAAAAGCTGTCAATATGAAACCTACTTTGGAGTTTTTGGACCAAATTAAATTTTATAAAGTATTACTGAATATTTTCAAAGTAAATATGGAATATGGTGCACATTTTAATTTATTTGAAGTGAAAATGTGAAAAAATGAACTGTATAGAACATTTTCAAAAACGTACTTAACTTACATTCGGAAATATTTTTACTATTTCCATTTTGGAATCAGTGTAAAGACCTTAAGGTCATTGAAGCTTTCTGGACATGACAATGAATTCAACTGTAATGTCATTTAAGCATAGAATCTTGTGGCCATACCAAGGTGAATCCTACTAAGCAATAAGCTGCTGAAGTAGCACTGGGAGTGCATACAAAGGACTTCTTGATCCCTCATCACTTTTCCTCTCGAACCTTTCACATCATCTTCCAACTTAAGCATGTGGTATTTCCTCCCATTACCCCCGAGTTTAAACTACCGTACTGGATGAATATTCTTATTGAACGGTAGATCTGTGTGGGCAGTATTTTTTCATTTTGATACTGATACCTACTAAAAACATTTTAATGGAGCACTTCACTAAATTAAAGCAAGGATCTATGAATTGCATTCAGTACCATATAATTTGTATGTGATTTGTTCCATGTAGTGAATAAAGCTTATGAATATTTAATAAGAAAGATTTACACGTAATATTAATAGAATGTCTTCAGCGACTGTAAAAATCCGGGTATTTTTATTGATTCTGTGTTACAGGAAGTAAAGTGGCCTACACACAAACAAGTCAGATTGTAAATCCGGGAATAGTGCCGTGATGTAAAAAGATTATTACCATCCGCGTATGCGGGCAGGTAATAATTTCAGTCAAGTTTGTGTGACTGTCTGTCTGTCTGTCCATTTTTCTGTCTATGTATGTGTCTGGCTATTCAGGCTGTAACTTTCAATCAGCTGAAGCTACAAACTTTATTTTGAGTACACAGATACATCTTTACCATTATCTATGTCACATTTGTGTATCAAAATTATTTTAATGTCAAGGTTAAATGAAAAGAAATCCATTTTGTTTATGTGATTTATGTGTTATGTCGATGGTATGCTTCCGACTGAAAGGCATTCTCTTTATATGTGGTTTTCCTGCACCTTCTAAAAGGTAGCCACTCAGGATGAAAACGGGTCATTCTATATATTCAAATTTTCAAATATCCTTTGCATTAAATAGCAATAGTTGAACTGTTCAATACATTATGGCCATTTGGTTTACCTAACTTTTGTGAACAGAAAGCAGGATCGAACAAGGATGAGTCATTTGTATTATGCACAGAATCTATGCTTTGAAGTTGAAGTATTGTTTCGATTGACTAAAACTTTTCCAAGCGCTCGGGGTTTTCGTTTTCAACACAAATCTGGCATTTCTGACATTTCTGTACAAAATTGACATCAAAGGTTTTAAAAAGCTTTAGCAGAAAATAAAGTCGCCTTTTGTGGGAATTGAACTCACAATACCAACCATCAAAGGATAAGCAGTCAGATGCCTATTCCACTCTGTCACCCACACATGTGTTGAATGGCAGATCCTCAAATAGAACTTTGTTTCATGCTCCACTTCACTTTTTGGGTTTGGATTATTTCTAGATTCGTGACTCCATAAGGGTCTGACAATCTGAGACTGGCATAATGTTTCTCGAAATAGCCACAACAGTTATCCAAGGAAATAATAGCGTACACTTTTTTCTTTGTTGTTATAAACACCCTGAAGAAAGAGCACCCATTTCTAACTGTTTTCGATGGTGTCAATCAATTGTGATTTGAGTTTACAATGGTACAAAGGAAGTAACTAAAAAAATTAAAATGGCAAAAAATACATGCTATTTGTTTACTTCCTGTGGAGAAATCTGTGAATATCTGAGCCATCCCCAGATATACTGTAGAAATTATAAACTTAGTTCTGCTCTGTCCATTATGAAGTATATTTATGCAATGCCATTTTGTAGACAAATGGCTTAAATTTTACCCCAGGCTTCCAAATGTCTATTTCTCAAAGACCAGCATTGTAAACTCAAATCAGAATTGATTGGTACCATCGAAAACAGTCAGAAATGAATGCTCTTCCTACAGGGTGTTAAAGAGATCCAAACAATGTTTATTTTTAATTATTCACTTCCAAAAATATTTACATTTAAGAACAGCATCAAATGCCAAACATTTTCAAAGTGAATGACAAATAGAGTACTTTTTGTACATTTTGTATTGAATTTCTGGCAAAAAGTTATATCAATAGGAATAGTAATTTAAAATTTACGCCTGAATTAATAGCCAACTTTTGAATACTAATTGCGGTCTTTAAGCGTTGCATCTTTGGAATTAATCAATGTTATGTATTTTTGTGTTGCCTGAAGAATGTAAATATCAATTACTGTTAATCACTAAAAACCGATGTATGGCACTGTGTTGTACGTCATCACATCAATAATTCAGGCCACTCAAAATAACCTGCTGGCAATGTTTACAGGACAGGCATAAAACATACATTTAGTCAAAATTAGTCTTGGTACAGAATTATGTCATCGATTTTGGCAACTGCAACTGGGTGTTCTGACGTTCTTTTTCGTTTGTGTCTCCGCGCTGATTATCGTCGCAAAGGGTTTTTTTTCCAAATGTAATGGCCATCCCTAAAATGGCGAATGCGTATCGCTTTTTAACACAACACATTCTTCACTTACTCTCTTTAACAGCAAAATGAGAAAAAATTTCATTGATGTCCTTCTCTTTCAAGGGGACTCTGACTAGTTGTCTGCAGTCACTTTTATTTGCATAATCAGTGAAGGAACTTGGGCGAGTGCTGCTAAAATTCAATTTGTATTCACTTTCAACACCATAATTAGGGACATTAATGATAGTGAGACGGACAATGGATCGTCTCTACTTTGACTACCAATTCAAAGCTTGAACCCTTTGTAAAATGACTTAGCGTTGACGGTGAATATTGTGTGTTACGAAAGAGTTTTCCATATCATCTCTTTTGAGCCAATCAGCGAAAGGTCTACATCGAAATCTTTACAGGAACCTAGTGTGAATCCAGTACGGACAGACGTAATTAATGTTGATACAAAATACAAACAATTTTATGGATTCACAATACGAAAGTATTAATATACCAATCGAAAATCAACAATACACTTGTATTCTTATTAATATTTACCAGTTATAGGTTCAGACTTGCACTCTTAAAGCTAGTTTTGTCTACTGAGTAAAGAATAACTCTCGTCGTCATTCATATTCTGTTGCTGTCCACTAAAGATCACATTAGAGCTTTTCCTAATTGGAGACACTATCCGTAGACTCTATGTATAGAATCTGATAAATCACTGAAGCATCAATTGGGGTCAATTTAATGATTCACGGTGTTACCTGTGTCTCCCTGGTACAGTGGTAGCATTTCTGCCTCTTACACAAGAAACAGTTGGTTTGAGTACCATTTTTGACTAAAATATTTTGCAAATTCTTTAGATTCTGCAGAATTCAATAAGGAAAAACTCGATTGAATAAAGTTTTTCATTCGACAAAATATTAGAAATATTCAAATTATGTAACATATCCTGAACCTCTTTTCTCAGGTTGCCACTACCGCTGCTTTCATTATCATTTGAAATATTCTGATCCGGCTCATTTGCCGAAACTGGGACCAAATCTAAATTACCTTGATCATCAAGATTTGATTCAATTTAATTAGGTACCGCATAGAAGTTGGCCACAAGTAATTTAAATTCCTTTCTCCACCCCACCCCGGCGAAAAATTAAATTAACCATAGTTTTTAATCTATCTAATTCACATACCTTTAATCACAATTAATTTGAATCAAATTACAAAATTATTTTAGTTTGAAATGCGTAAAATGATTCTGTTGCTGAACATTTGCTATGAGCAAGTGTTATCATAAAAACTCGCAGAAACTTGAAGTCTTGAGATCAATCGCTACAGAGAATATTTAATTAGCTGGTCTACTGTTTCAACGTGAACAAAGGACAAGTTGAAGGAATGATTGATGTGACATTGTGGTTCAACAACTACATAATCATAAGTCTTTCCTGCCCGAGGCAGAACACGCACTATACATATCATTTTGGGACTGTGTTCAATACTACATCCAAAACCCCTGATATAGACTCTACCTAAAAGAGAAAGCTACATAGTATTGACACTCTAACATTCTGGTCTTGTCATGTACTTCTGCCACCATTTATTGTTTTATCAATTCTAATTGATTTTCAGGTTTAAAAAAGTTTTACCACTTCTGTCAATATTTAAAAGAAGGGCTTACTTCAGCATTAGGAAAATTCTTTTGAATTAGAACACCTAAATTCCACGCAAATAGGCCAATTGATTTGCTTGTTTCACACCTTCTCAAATTTGGTGAATAGAGTTGGGAGTGTGGCAGAAAACTGATTGGCTGTTGTCTAATTCCGACTTTTCTCCTACTGAGCCTACTTCAAACAACATAATTCAAATCATAATGCGGGGTGGCGCGAAGTTAAGAAAATATCAACCCACGTATTTCCCCTTTCATTTTCTCTACTGAACGTTCGGACTGTTCTTTCAACATGGCTGTAACAATGTGATGGATGGTGTAGCTATTACCAGCACCCAACTACAACAAAAGCTTCTTTTCGGTTATTGGGTTAAAGATAAACATTAATTTCCTGTCTACAGAAAGCCACACATGCGCCGTACGGGCATTAGTTGCAGCTCAGGGCTCCTGAAGGGAAGCAAGAGGATGATGAAAACGTAATCATTCAGGTTTCAGTGAAAGTCATGCCTTTCTTACTTTATTTAATTAAATTCAAGTAGTTAAGCAACAAAAATTCTCAAGAAATCAAAAACTTCTTGACCATTTTGCTACACAATTATTTGTAAGTAATGGTGTAATTATTTTTTAAGAACACCACGATCGTTAACATTCACAGTAATGTCGAAAAATTAGCTTCACTTTTATCTGACCATAAAAGGAAATTAATTCAACATATGGAAAAATCTTTTATTTCTGACGTCATGGTGACATACACCTTTCAAATTCAAGGCTAGAAGTACAAGTAATGCTGGAAAATAGAGACACAGTACGCGCCCAAAAGCCAGTTTCCATGACACTATCAGTGAAGCTGTCGACAGAGTATCGGGACACCGGATTAAATATTAATTCCCAGCACAGAACAATTTAACGAGAAGCACATCATTAGCAGCATCAGTAAATCTTTGGTAATCTGTCGGTCTGAGGCTCATATTGACATGGCCAATTTGCCAGCTGATGCTACCATAATAAATGAAACACTTACGCGTTGATGACTTGATTTCTTTTGGCCAGTTTCAGTAGAACTTTAGTTCATTTGTATTCTTTATTTCCTTACATCTGTATTTACGCCTAGATTTTGCTGTTTCCAAGATTCCCATAGGGTTGGTTAGGGAGGAAAAAAGCTAACTTGACAATAATTTTGCAGTGCTGCACAAATCGTATTTTGAACTAAGAGAGAAAATGTTCAGCATGAAATACAAGTAAAAGTGAATTAAAAATCCTCGCTTACGAGACAGCATTCTTTTTTCTTTTAAAATGAAAGATTTTATATAGTCTAATTATCATGAAACCAGTGGCGCATGAGGCTGTCAGAAAATAGTGACATACCTGCAGATGTTTAAACTATTCCATTTTAAACATGTGTAAAAATAATTTCTAAATATTTTTACATAAACATTGAAATATACCAACGTAGATTGGAATACTGTGACAGTAGAAATGATCATACACTTTAATTTCTCGGTAATGGTTTCATGGTTTCGTTACTAGAAATTAACGAAAACGTAAAAATGATGGTCGGTGTCATCTAAAATTAAGTTTAATTGAGATGTACATACTTTAAATATGTTTTTGGAATCATTGGTCTTACTGTTATTTAACATTGATATTTTAACTTGAGAAGAACTATTTTTCAATTTGTTTCAATGAGAACACCAGCAGATGGAGTTGTATGAACAACAAAAAGTCCATCATATTTTGGCAACTGACAATATATTTAATCCATCATAAATTCATAATGTACTCAATTTTTTCTTTCATTGCTAATAATGTTACAAGACTCTTTACTAATCCAAAAAACATTGGGACAACTATCTAAGATCTGTTTCATCTGAATTACATAACTTGTGGCATAGATTTTAACTTGATATTACAAAAAGTTATCTGGATGTTTGTTTCAGTAAGTCACTATGAGGGACATCTTATCATACCATCCTGAAGAAACTTTTTCAGTGCAATCAGAATTAAACAACCAATACATTTAATTCAAAATATAGGTTTATTTACATTGAATTTGTGCAGTTAACTTAGGGATATCCCTGATATTTCCAACAGAACACATGGTTAAGACTCACTTCCTGTTGGAAAATCTGTGAATATCAGATCCATCCTAAGGTATACTGGAAAACTTCCAATGTAGGTTTGCTCTCGCTAATATAGAATATAATTGTGAAATATTATTTTTGGAAAAAATGTATTCTTTAATTATTTATTGTGCTTCAAAATCTATTTCTCCTAGACAACGAGTTAAATGCATTTTTAATCTCCTCTGAATCACACGGATTTTCTGAACTTTACTCAGAGTACAATTGAACTGCAAAAGAATAAAGTCCAACATTTAGGATTGGACATTAACATCTCCTGCTTAATTTCGTACAGCTTTCACCATAATACCACAACAGACTGGCTCCAAATTTGGAATATTTTCTTTCGTCGTCCAATGCGATTCTAGCGGATATCGTCAAATCAGAATTAGCTGAGAACTGGCCAATGGGCCAACACTTAAGGTCGATAAGATGAGTACGTATTCCTCTTTTCAGGATCTGGTAAAGCACCGCAGTATTTGGGCTAGGGACTAGTTAATTCTCTAATGGAAATTACCTTCTATGACTGTGGACATTTGGGTATAAATGTGTGCAGGACCTCTCCGGCTTAGGAAAATTGTCTCCCCTGCATTAGCTTTGAGATCTTCAATCTCTTCAATTTCAATGGAAGCGCAAAACTAATTTAACTGCTGCTCGCTGTACACCCTGCGAATACAGACTGTGATAGTGACTTATTTCAAGAAATTAAAATTGACAAGAATGTTTTTCCTTGTAAATAACTTTTCAAATTTACATTTGTAGTTGGTGGAGATTCTAAAATAGAAATATTTAAATATAATACAACAGTTGTATTCCCACAGAAATCAGGAACATTCACAAACTCCCAATTGTCCCAATTGAATTTACAAGCAGCATTCTCAATTTTGCTTAGCAATAGAATATAATTGTTTTTGATGCTTAAACATTCCCAAACACATTTTCAAAAATTAAAACAAAAGGCTGTATCTGCAGGATGCTGCACTTATTTTTGTATTGCTAATGTGCATTTGAGTTTTTACAGTCCAAAATAGTAATTATGGCAATATTAACATCAGAGGCTTTATCACATGAAAAAAATGTTACCCCACTGAGCATTGAACGTGGAACCTCAGCTATTTGTTAATGCTCTCTGCTTTGAGATATTGATTCATGTGTTACTTAGGAGGTCTAAGATCTTCATACGGTCTTGATCTATTGGTTCTAGCTAAATGTGATTAGTCCAACATTGAAGTGGTACAGGAACAAAAGACAATTTAAGGATATCCCAAGCAGCATTTGATTTGATAGCTCAGAGAGGAGAGTTAACTTTGAAGAGCGAGTAAATCTGTTTTGACTTTGTCATTATTTGTAACTCCAGTTTGGTTCAAACCAGTTTTACTGATCACTGGGACTGTACTAGCAATTTCTGGTTCTTAACTGATACTGATCAAGCAGTCAAAAATCTTCTCGGACAGTGGGCAAAATTGTCAAAACCTGCCAATTTTCTCACTTACTTGTAAAAGGTTTTCACCAGTGTATCACGATGACAAAAGTGAAATTTCCGTTGACA
Organism: Haplosyllis leylae; assembly: GCA_038406175.1. NCBI lineage: Eukaryota > Metazoa > Annelida > Polychaeta > Phyllodocida > Syllidae > Haplosyllis > Haplosyllis leylae. The sequence goes on from JBCAUG010031897.1 coordinate 16,811, forward strand.
AGCATGTAAGGCAAAAGTCAGAATTTTTCATACCCAGTCGGAGTTTATTCAAATTCAAATCCATTCCACACAACACTCTTTAATAAAAAAAATTCCAAAGGTTAACTGTCTCTTGCCATTGAAAATGTAATTGACAGTTTCAATTGTAGGTTTTGCATTTTGCATGGCTCCCAAAACGAGAAATTCATATCACTTTCAAAACTTTTAATTAATTGCTCATATCTGTTTTATTTATGTGTTTCTTTGCTTGAAATAAAGAATAAAATGTGTAAAATTTACACTACAGTCCTGATTTCCTGTTCAAATGTTCAGTGCTACATTACTGAGATTATTATGGCCTAAAAACTGGAATGTTACAGCTCAGCAGGTGTCATATCTATATTAGTTTTGAAGATAAATAAATAATAATTTTTATATGTATTTAAAGTAAAAATAATTGTCCCCTAAGAGAAATTAACATGATCAAAGTTTAACCAGAAAATGATACCATTTTCTTGAATCGGAATGCATGGCTCAAAGCTGAAGTAGGATCTCTTCATAAAGGACATTTTCTTAAGGTATAGAATACTCTGGAATCATACCGCGGTCAGTCTTTCGTGGAATGTTTCATGAGTGGGACATTCAGCGGCTTAGTAGAGGATATTTCAGTGTAAGAAGATGCTTAGAATTCCAGGACACACGCAGGGTGTTCACTAGGGAAGCTCAGATGATGCATACAGAGCGGTCCTTTGGCCTTTATCTTAACGCGTTGAGCCAGACAACCTTTTCACCGGGTTATGATGACATGAAAAGTCCATGTTATGCTGCTTTCTTGAAAGAAACATAACATTACTAGAAAAAGTGAGGTCGCGCAAGCAAGGTTGCCAGTAAACAAATGAGCTTCATCTTTTATTAAAGTTCCAATGATCATACAAAGAAAGGTGTGTCTGGACCAAAGCATTTCTATTGGATCCAACCTATTCGTTTACCCTGCTGAGACACCATCTATATTTCCTCATTGAAAGAAGACAATCAATAGGAATAGCTACTAATTGAACAGTCTTTGATGTAGTCACCGAACTCGACAGTAAATATATTCATCCCGATGACTTTATATCAGTTGAGTTTGAAATGAGAACACCGCAGACATGCACTTTCGTGATAACATCTGTTCACCATGCAGAGACACTTCCTTTTGTCAAAACAGACATTTTGTTCTGAATTGTAAAGATTCGTTTGCACATGTTGCTTGGCAACCACTGAGAAATTGGAGTATCATCTTAATGCACAAGCCACTAACCGAATTTCATAATAACAGTTTTGATAAATTTCTCACAAAAATAGTTTAAAATGATACTCAAATTTATTGCGAGGTGAGAGACCTCTTCACTTAATCATCTGAGATGAGCGGGAGAATTAAATGGAATTGACAAAATTTTTAAGGCAGTTATCAATTGTATTGTGAGAGACACCAATAAGTCCCTTGAAAAAGCAAACCTGTGGCATCCTACAGGAAGCTCAGTATAATTCCAACTGCGAATATCACTTATCCAGAAATGACCTACAGGTGTTGGCATTATTATTATATCGTGTCAGATTGATTGATGTAATTGGGCATAGTTTATTCATATTATGAATTGTTTGATCTGCGACCATTTTGCACAAATTCAAATTTACTGAGATGGCTAACAACAACCAACATATAAATACGAGACCAAACGAGAAAAGAGAGAGTTCGTTCACATATGTAATTTGTTACAATATCACATACGATTCAGTGTCACATGTATCTGAGGACGATATACTGTTTTACAAAAGTGCCGGTGCATCAAGGGTTAAGTGATTTCAAAATTTTCCAGCATACTTAGGGGTAGCTCCTTATCCAGAAATTACACATCAGGTCAGTGTTAGTGCAAATGAGTATGCAGTGAAATATTCTGTCCAGAAGCTGTTCTCTTTGCTTGTTGTCTTTGCTCATATGAATGTATTGCCTTTCAGGACCAGCACACCCTCCCTAAGTGAAATATTCTCTCAAAGCTCGTATATGAACAACAGCTTTTAGACAGAATATTTCACAGTGGGAGGGTGTGCTGCTCCTAGAAGGCCAATACATTCATACAAGCAGAGACAACAAGCAAAAAGAACAGCTTCTTGACAGAATTTTTCACTGAATACAGACAAAATAAGGAAAGAGAGAGATAGAGAAATGTTATAACATTCATTCAGTTGTGGGGGAAAGCCTTTTTGCTTATTCCAATTACCACTGTATGGCTCTCTAAGATCTTCTAAGCATTAAAAATCAATACACAACCCAATCTGTTCACTGTATGTCTCAGTATTGTAGATAAAGAAAGTACAAATTTTGGTCTTGAAATAAGTTTTCAAGAGCTTTTCATGGCATAGAAATTGGGGGAAAATCAACATTTTTCATTAGGTTTCCATAATGCTTGACTTTCTGAATGCTCTTGAAAACATTCCAAAAACGTGACTAACTGAATGTGATGGGAAACACCATTTGACACAATTACATAGAATGGCTCATATTGCATAGAAGGATTAGGAACAAGCTAACCTATTCACAGCAAATGTTTTAGTATGTTTTTTCTGCTGTAAGTAGAATACTGCAGGCAATTATTTTTGCAACTTTGAAACAGTTTCTTTTCTTGGTGGATGAGCACTGTGTAAAATCAGCTATGAATCTCACAAAAATAGTTTTGTGATCAGTTTAATGGTTTAGATACATATTTCAGGCACTGTTTGTAATGGTTATTGCTACTAATGAGGTTTAATATCAAGAACTAGGGTCTTAAAAAGAATTCAAAAAGAAATTTTCTATTTTTATGATTTTTTGATTTGAAGTCATGTGTGTAAGGCTCTAAGCGAGACATTATAAAGTTTATTAGCATGGTAAAAATGCTTAATGTATTAAAAATAGCAATAACCATTTTAATTGAAATCTCTATTTGTACTGTTCTACAGGGTATTTTGTTACCACCCCCTAGGTCAACAAAATTTGTCAGTATTTACTTTTGATGGGCTAGTACTTGCTTGAACAAAATCTTACAAAGTATATATTGATAAATGAAATTTTAATGATCCAGGATTTAAGCATAATAATGGAATCTTCAATAACTACCAAAGAAATTAGAATGAATTCCATTGGCTATTGATCACATGGTCTGAAAGTCAGCCATAATCTTTGAAATTTGAGTTGAATTTTGTACCCACTTTTCATATAAGTGGCTGTAACACTCTCGTTTAGTTTTTCAAGATTATTTGGAGCATTATACAAATACTATGACATCAAGTATCCACTTCATTTTTGTAGTACTTCATATGTCCACCACAATCTTGAAATTGTAAATTTTTGTGCCATGAGACTAAAGTCTTTTTGGGAGCACCCAGGGTTAAATCACGATGACATATATTTGTTTTATTTTAGATCAATATTTTGGTTATTTGTATGCTTGGTTGGTTCAAAATAAAACTTCTCACTGACTGCAAGTGTGAGAGGTAAATTAGAAAAGTCCGTATTCTTCGAACTTACTGCAGGGTGTGTAGCGTGGTAAACTCAAAATTATGAGCAAGCCCAGTGGAATACAAATATCTATGAACAAAAGCGGTGTGAAATTCTCCACTCGAGCAGTTGTAAAGTTACAAACTGACCAGGTAGATTCCTTTACATTTTCACAGGTCGGAATCAGTTTAAAGTTCTGTCTATATGGCCTTGCAAAAAGTTCTGACTTTGGTTCTGCCTTATTGAAATACTATGTTAATGTACAAGTGTTTAATGTTTAGTTAAATTAAAGTGTGTGTATACATGCATGTATGTACATCATTAAATTAATAAAATTGTCACTGATTTGTATATTTTATTGTTTAAGGCCTGCAGTGGTTGCCAAGAAATCAGTTGAATTCTTTTCTACAGCAGAATCTCATTGCTTTTAAACTGTCATTGCTTATGTATAAGAAAAAATTATTTTTCAAATCATAACATAATGTTTTGCACAATTTTCTTTAAGCACTTTTAAATTTTTGTTGAGGCTTTCAAGAGCAGGAAATTATGCCAGTGTTAAATTTTTCAATGTGTTGTGTTTAATTTGTTATTTTTTCATTCACCAATTGGTTCTGACTACAGGATTCCAATGTTGACTGGCATTGAAAGTTCACATTATCGAGTTATTTAATGATGTTATTATTGCCTATTTCCATTCCAAAAGACTTTTTAAATAATGTTAATTTAGTCATTTTATCATTGTTTCTATGGATGACTGCTAAGCAGAACTAATTTTAGACATGGGTATCTACGTACAACTTTAAACTGAATCCGACCTATGATTTAGTCGAAGTGTGTCGTTGACAAGAGCTCATTATTAATGATTACTCAGAATTGTCCAATTCTTTGATTGTATATTACACAATATAAATACTTTAGTGATTAGTAATTTCGAAAATAATGCACATAATTTTCTGAACTTCTCGCAAAGTGCATACAAAAAATTATTATTGGCAACAATTTATCCGTCCCTTTATACATTAATTGATTTCAATCTTAGATTGCTTTTTATTTTCAAGTTTTTGGAAAAGGCAATACTTTTACCAATGACTTGATAGCGCATTTCCCGAATAAGAAAGTTTAAATATCTGCACGTTGCTCACATTTTGCCGTCAACATTATGTGCCATCGATTTGTCTTTCTTCAGGGTCCGTGGAGGTTGTCTCCAGATCCGCAAATACGTCTTACGAGAGGAGAGCATTTCCTTGTTTTGTTTTAATCGAGTCACGTCAACACTTTATTTAGTGAAGTAAAATATCCCAGGATTAATTTACACTGTATCAGGTGCGCTACAAATTACACATTTCTCAAGTAAAACCATAAACAATAATTATTTCTCGCAGCTTTTTAGAGTAGCAGTTTAATGGAACACATTTGAAAAATATATGCAGGAATTCACAATGCAGGAAATATTTCAGGCAAACATGAAATTGAATTTAATGCATTCTATGCATTAACGTGATGCGATGGCTTTTGTGTAGCAGCATCCCATTAATAATGACATTCATAGCTATAAAATAACATCAATAATGTACTTTGGTATCATGGAACCTACTATTCCCTGTATACACTGCATAGGTGATGAATATTTCATTGGAAACAATATTGCCTTAAGTGTGCAACGTAAAAGGCACCTCAGCACAGACTGATGTTTTGGCACGGAACATTAAACTCAGACCATGTTCATATTGAAGCTGTTTGCTTCTGCTGCTTTTCATTGGTTACTGAATATTCTTATTCTTTTGATTTTTAAGTGTTAGAAATATGGTCGGAGAAGACATTGATATTTTGGGACTTTATGGCTTTGTTGTATCTGAATCAGTGCCGCAGCTAATTCAGGCAATCCAGACTTCTTCGAGTTGGAGAAGATGTATGAAATGTCTGATTTCTAATAAACAATAAGCTGATTTTACTAATTTTATTTTGGAGCATTAAAAATGTACGCGATGGTGAACATTGTATGATCGATGGTAGCTAGGATGTATTAGTTCAACAGTGTGCATTGTACATTTCCTTCATACACAGTGCAAGAATATCAGTAAATTATTGTTATTTTCCAGGTGGTCAAAACTCCTTGTCTAGATAGTAAGGATATCTGAATGACTGATATACTTCGATATATTTTGTTCTTTGCGATCGTTACTAGAAAATTTTCTACGTTAGAACAAGGTTAAAATAGTTCAACGTCCAATTTTTCCTGACTATGTTACATGTCAGTCACTTCCCAGTACTTTCCACAAACTAACCACTTTCAACTGATCGCCAAATTCTGATTATGAGTCACTGAATTCTAAATAATTTGACTGCAACTGATAAAACTTTTGTAATTTCCATTGAAGTTGACCGAATTCTGACTTGGACACAGCCCCGGTTAGTGAATCACAGTAAGAATCCGTGATATTAGTTAAGTAGTCACAATTTCTACATTGCCTGTAATCAGAATTTTCTGAACCTGTGAATGTTTTTCTTATGGTATCTTGATCATATCACTGAAAGATGGGTTTTCACATTGATCAGATGTATCAGTACATACTTAGTCTTTCTCAACCTGTATAATTTGAGGTTTTCGACCTGAAAGAAAATCTAACAGAATCTGCTTGACCTGGAAAACAAAAGTATCTCATAAAATAGAGAACTAATATTTTGAACATTTCTTTTTTTTAAGATTTTTCCAGTCTTTCATATCTTTTCCTTTTGCATTTTCCTTTGTATTCTGGCTTTAAAATGACGTAAGATTAAAATTTCTTGCCACTATAAGTTGGGTTTTTAATGACTCACCACACCTGATGGTAAACATAACAGACCAGCAAAGCCCAAAAATTCCTTCACCTTGTGGATTACCTCCACAGATCAAAACAAATTAATCAGACTAACCTTCCATGACAACAGTTAAAAGGTAAACAATGAAAGGTTAGAATGTTCTGTTAATCGGTAACGAGTCTTAAAATGTCAGCACAGCATATTTCTGTTGTTCTTCAATTTCAGCTCTATGTAAAGTATTTTCCGGATACGGGTCAAGTTTACTTTGGTAGCCATATACTCCAAACAGTCTCAGAATTTTTACATAAGTATATGGAAAATGAGGAGGAGTTACAAAAAGCACATATATTATTTTCTTAAGATATTTTAAATATAATACAGTATTTGATATTGTCATTGCGGTATTTGAAGACTTGTCAGTACTCATTGTGTCACAGCAATTAGGACTGATTAATATCAAGTTTTATGATGGCTGTAAACCTTTATTAATCTCTCAGAATTGACCAGATATGGTAGGTAAATCAAAGTAAAATTGGAGACATAGAGAGAATTTTTTATTTTTTAAGATTCCTAAAGTTTCATTTTTTACTTTAATCTGCCACATATCAACCTTCCCAGTTTAATTCTGTCTGCGCTATCTCATCGCTACCATAATGTTTCGATAGCGTGAATTCGGTGGCAGAGAAGAAGAAACATCTGTTTAAGCTCATACATTTTCAGTGAATAAAAGGTGCACAGACTACTCATATATCCGAACAGAAACGTCTTTACTTCTAATGAATACGCAAAAAATAAGACCTCTGAACTCTCAGCCGCTTTATGTTGCCGTCAAAACTATCTTTAGAAAAAATCGTTGGTACTCCCACCACACAACGTTCTACTGAAAATGAAATATTATTGCCTGGTGTTGATATTGTAATCTGATTAATGTTTCATGTCTCCCCTCGACACATCCCGAACACCGTCATTTTGGGAATCAAATAACCAATTGCCAAAGTAAAATATGTTTGATTTTTTTAACAACACCTTAAATTATATAAGCGGTAAACAGCCTGATATATTTCTACAATGTCAGGGGGGATCAGCACGGCGGAACGCATACCAATGAAAAATCACATGTGAAGTTCATTACCATTGACTCCTATGGGCCGTACGAAAGGAGGAAAAGGTCTGATTTAAATCCGTTGAGATCTGTCAGATAGAAAGGCATCACCAAAACTTTTTTATTGCATTTTGTTCAAAAGAACTAAATTTTTCATGTGATACATTTATTTTTTTATTTTACTCATTTATAGTGAAGATGTGAGTATTTCTTTTGGAAGTTTATTTT
>JBCAUG010031898.1:0-10225 GCA_038406175.1 Haplosyllis leylae
GACCTGGAAGCCAACTTCATCATTCAAATACTCAAAAACAGAATGGTGAACCTTCTTCAAACTTCACAGAGTGATTCATATTATCATTGTCTACAATTTGCACTATTATTTATTTCCTTCGCAATGATTCGGTCAAGTGGGTACAGCAACCTTAAAGGATTCTCCATTCCTTTGCACCTTACGCATTCATGGCTACATTCACTGTGTTTCCGTTGTGAGAATGCTGATGTTCGGCATTAGTGAAGACGACAAATATTGATTTTTTTTAGATCCAAATCTCGAATGACAAGTGCGGAAAAAGACGTCCATACGTTTGTCACGTAGTCGATAATTGACAGATCGATAATTCATGATACTTTGGCGAACTCATGATCAATTTATCGTCGCTGAGTGTGTCTGTCCAATTTTTCCCAACTTCTGACCATGAATCCGTATCTATTAAGGAATATTGGATGCTTTCACTAATAATCGTCAATTACGAGGGGTTAGTAGAATCAAAGTATTTGATAACCTTCTAGGACTAACAGCATTTGATTGCGAATTACCGATTTTCACTTCTCATAGAAGTTCACGAGTTTCCGATATTTGTTTGGCCGACAGGAATCATGCACCAGAACTCCTAAGTGTGCAATTGTACTAAAGATCTACACAAATGGTTCAAAGAATAGAATCCATTTGAGTCTAAAATTTACAGTGTTTTATTTTACTTTAATGTATCCTTGTCCATGTTTCTCTGTTAAGCAGAGGTTCGTGCTTGCTCGCGCAAAAAACAACTATTCACGTAATTTCTGTTAAAGGATTCTCCATTCCTTTGCACCTGGCGTATTCATGGTGTTTGCGTTATGAGAATGCTGATATTTTTGACATTTTTTATTTGTAGTGAAATGGAAAACAAACGTGTTACAATTACGTTATCTAAATCGAACAAAAACCAATTAAGTATGTATCACATGCTTTGTTACAAAAAATCCTTTGGGATTGATCACATGAAAATATAAAATTTGAGCCATGATGAATCAGAACAGCTACGTACTACAATGCGTACAACATATGTCCAGTAAACCAGGATTGAAGAACTCCAGAAGACGTTCCGAGGACAAATAAGGAATTGTGGTTTTGAACCTTGACTATTTGTCCAGCCGTTAGTTGTATATTGATGGTGATGGAACTGGATGGTGAAGAGCTTCCCCCATCACCACCTGTGTCAATTTCATTATATGCGAACCTCACCTCATCAATCTGTATCCAGAAGTCAGCTTGATGGTTATCGCTTTGTTTTGTCACTGAAAACCTGGTCGTTTACAAAGAAAATAAGAAATATAGTTAATAGTTATAATCCTATCCAACGTTACATGTGAAAATAGGAGGTCATCCAACTCGTTTCATTGTGTTGTATATTTGATCCAATTACACGTTATTTTCAACCCCGATCGACATACAAAGATCGTTTGTATTTTAGTAGTAAGAGGTAATGATTTCATCAGGAGAGAATTATATATGACGACGCAATGTTAAACGTTCGCATGTTTTCACGTATAATGACGTTAACGATAAACCTGGTTGACCGCTAATTACAATAACACTGCAAGAACGATCCCAACAAATCTTCTGTATCCCCAATTCAATCACTAAGCTGAAAATCCAGTGTAATACAATGCAGTGTGGTGATCTGTCTTCATACTTACTGATAGTATCCGTTGAATGGTGCTGTTTAACCACCAGTCACAGTACTGTAGTGACCCCCAGGATTGATTGGGACTGAATCCCATATGATGACGTCATTGTCTTCTACTGTGATTGTCTCAGCACTGATTGTTGCCAGAAATACGGTTTCAGCGTAAGCCACTGAAGAGAAATAAATATCAGGTTGTGAAAGTTTCACTAGGTGGCTCGTTGGTGCGAAGGGTTCGAAGGATGCGAAGGATGGGCCCAACATTTTGGAGCAAAATCCCAAAACCAACCACTAAGGTGACTCTAACGAGCCACCAAAAAGTATGGGATATCGCATTGGTGGTTCTTCTACTGGCGCCTTCATTAATAGCACTCATGCCAAGAATTTTTCCCACCAGTGATAATCCAAACTTTCACCCCAGTCTAGTATTATCCTTACATTCCCCCGTTACCACTGAATTGCCCTTATCAAGGGACAACAAAACTCTGACAATGTGCAGTAGACTATCCATGCTTTTGCACTTGAAATTTCATTCCATAATCCATCAGTAAGCGATGCAATCCACCAAATATGTGTCGCCTTTATCTACCAAATTCAAGGGTAAATGTTGGGAAAATGTTTTTTTAGCAATTAAAGTTTTTAAGGATTTTTACCGTCTTTGCGCAACTCGTTATTGTTGATTTTGATCTGTTCTTTTAGTTGTAATATCTCCTTTTCATTTCATTCCTCAGCCCCTCCATCTCCTCCTGTAATATATCTTTTACTTTACAAACTGAAAATATTTACTGTAGAAAGGCATTACAGAATACATAGAAAAAGCGGAAAGGGCTTACCTGTAATTCTTTCAAAGTACAGTTGCTTTGTACAGGTGCACCCATAGCATTGGGTATTGTAACCAGCAGAAAGACGAAGACGAAAAAGAAACCCGCCATCATCATATGACTGATACGGTTAAATTCTCGGTTGAAATGGTTGGGTCATGTGCAAATGCAAATATTTATACATTGTTTGTTACCTTAGAAAACTGTTCTATTTTTATGTGAGATTAGATAACGACCTGACTTTAAAAATAGACTCGGCAGGTCATTCACCTTTTGACCTACTCTACAAAACTTGACAAAGTTTTTTACATTTGGCAGATTTCAATCACTCATGTTTTGAGGGAGTTTGTTTTATCAATCATGTTGGTGACTCGCAGAGAGTTACCTTATTGATGGAAACGGGCTGCTTCTTGACTTTTTGGGGAATTTTTCCATGTAAGGTGAACAATATTTTTTTGTATGGAGGGGAGCATACAAGGTGAAATTGAACCCACATGAGGTGAGATTGAAATGAACCTCAGAAATGGAAGGTGGGGGAGATTGAAACAAACATCGGAAAACTCAGAATGTATTAGACTTGCACAAGTCTGGTAATGAATTAAGTTCAGACTTGCACAACTCTGGTAATGAATTAAGTTTAGACTTGCACAAGTCTGGTAATGAATTAAGTTTCGACTTGCAAAAGTCTAGTGATGAATGAAGTTTAGACTTGCACAAGTATGGTAATGAATTAAGTTACACTTGCACAAGTCTAGTAACAAATTGAGCTTAGACTTGCACAGGTCTAGTAATGAATTTACTTAGACTTGCACAAGTCTGGTAATGAATTAAGTTGAGACTTGCACAAGTCTCTGATAATGAATTAAGTTTAGACTTGCACAAGTCTGGTAATGAATTAAGTTTAGACTTGCACATTAACAAGTCACCAAAGTGGAATTCTTCACTCCTTGATTTAATTTTGATGTTAAGTCAGCACGGTTCCAAATGTTCAACATTTAATTTAAAGTATAGATGATGGGACTAAGCAACAAACTGTCTCCAAGGTAAAGTGTGATGGCAGGTTCTGATGCTTCACATTTAAAAACTGACAGTTTTAGCTGTAGAAAGAAAGCGCACGCGTGTGTATCTTGCACATATATAGTTTAAATGTGAAAAAGTCCAAACAAATAGCACTGGAGACCAGTAGCCATTGAGCATTCTTGACTTAATGTTTAATAGCCACAGAATATAACAAGACAGTCCTGCTGCGAGACCACAAGAAGCACACCACCAACAGCATATCCAGTCTTGGGTACCCTTATTCTGGCTGGGAGGAGTACCGCTATCCTTGGGTGGGAGGTTACTCCTATACTGGCTGGGGGTACCATTATCCTGGCCAGGGGGTATCACTAGGTGCTGTCTAGGGGTACTCCCCCAAAGGACCTGGGACCAGAGAACATGGGGTACCCCTTGAAAGGACATGGACTAGAGACCATGGGGTACCCCGTCCCCCGTTAACAGATATGTCATAAAAACAGATATGTGTACCGGTAATATGGTTTGTTTACATCTTGTCATACAGGACACTAAAACAAGGAACAGAAAAGCCTTTTTTCTTACCGGTAAGTTTTTAACACATTTGCGATGGGTTAAGAGGTACCTGGCATTGACTTATTTGATCACGAATGAGTCGATGTAGCCTACAGTCCTATTTTGGATATTGAATGTGTGACTGATTGACCATTTGCGTGGCTGTTAAGTGCTGATGTCAAACATTTCAGAAATTTTCAAAGGGTATTTGGAATTTTTAGCCATAAATCTGAGATCTGGATGTGGTCTATTGGTTCTTACTAAACAAGTCCAGGATTGAAGTAGAACAAAAGATAATTGAAGGATATTCCAAGTAATGTATGCATCAGTGGTTCAGAGAGCAGAGTGCCAGGTCCAAATGGCTGCAGTCCAAGGTTCAATGCTGTTGTGAATGTAATTCAAGCACTGTTTTGACTTTCCCGATGTTGGTTAAATGCAAGGTCGAGACATTCCTCCTTGATCGATCTAAGTTCCAAGAATATCAAAGAGCACAAAGGATGCTCAAAGACTACAGATATTCACTTTAAATGGCATCTTATTTGTCCAAGTTATCACAAGATAGTTTCAGAAGTTAATGCATAAGGTAAACATGCCAACTTGCATTAACACTTGCAACAAGACATTAGGATCTGACAGATATGCTAAACACACAAACACAACTGTGTGCCTTAAATGGATGTTAATCTAGGCATAAGAATGCTCATTGGATAAGATATATCAACTCTCAAATATTTATACATCTTCATTTGTAAATCTAAACCAGGTGTTAATGAAAGGTAGTAAAGCGAGCCACACCTGGGTTTTGAATTCAGAATGGGCTGTAACACAGCAAAGGTCGAGCAAAGTCAAGCAGTACCTGTCATTATTAGAAATACTCACTGAGGTAATATTTTGTTGTGGGATTTGTTTGGTTTTCACGTAACGCCTGTGATGCCAGTATTGACTTGTTGACGATTTTGTGTGTTTGTGAAAAACTCAACTGGGTGTGTATCAGATTTTTCCAACTTTGTTGAATGTTTAGTAGTGTCTGTAGAGTGATTGGGTGTTTTGTCTAATAATCTTCAATCACAAGGTGTTTTTAGAATCAAATGATTTGATACCCTGGCAAGACAACAAGCATTTGGTTGTGATTCGAAGTCAGACATACAGATTTACATTCACGGTTTCCCGTGTTAAAAAGTTACATAAAGTTTGATCTACACGAATCCTCTTTTGTGTTTCTTCTAAGAAGGAAATGAAGGCGCAGAGAATGAATGTGCCCGTTTAAAAAATTGTGTGTGGCAGTTTCGGGGCTGTTTTTATTGAATTATTCTTGGACATGGGAAAGAATCTGGATTAACCCTTTATATGCTTTAGGCGTCTTAAGACCCCCAAACAAACTGTCCCAAAAGACACACGAAACCAAAAAGACAAAACACTATATCGTCCTCACAAGTCTTAAATAGCAGATTTGATAATGAAACAAAATGAAATTTTTGAATTCAGAAAAGTTGATATTGAAGGACCTGTTATCAGTAAATGTTACACATCTGTATGATGTGCCAAAGAAAGTGATTCCATGATTTAAGGGGCATCTTAAGACACAAGGTTGAAACTAACTTTTAAAAATGTCATCGTAAGACATAGAATTTAAATAATTAGATAAATGTGACTATCCCCAACCATCCATGACAATGGGAGATAGTCTATAAGAATATTCCCTCTAAAAATAATCCTGATCCAGAATGGCTTTTGTTCTGATCACAAGATTAAATACTGCATTCTTATTGGCTCATAAGGTCATGTGACCTTTTTCCCACCAAAATGAGGTAACATGACTTTCAACCAATAGGAATATAGTATTTATCCATGTGATCAATACAAATAACCCATTTTGGATCAGGTAGATATAGATCAAAAACATGAAATGATTAGATAAAATCATTGTCAACCCTCAATATTTGGGGAATCATGACATCATTTTACAACGTCACAGTATGAAGTCATTTTTATCATATTCGTTCACAATGCTTTTTTCTATTTAGAATACTGCTATTTTTGACCAGATGTAAAATGATATGGAATAGAAAGGAAAAATTATGCAATCGTATTATTTTTTATTTTTGTTACCAAGAGAATCATTTAAGAAAAATGACATACAGAATAAAATAGTGCACATGCGCATCAGATTTTTCATTTATCCTGGATACTTGGGAACACTTATATGCTACAATGCGTACAATATATGTCCAGTAAACCAGGATTGAACAACTCCAGATATTGTCCTATAGACAATTGCTGAATTATCATTTTCAACCTTGACCACCTGACCAGCTGTTAATTCTACATTGATGGTAGCAGAATTTGTTGGTGAGTTACCAGAGCCATCTCCAGGAGCTCCAGTGTCTATCTCACTGTAAAAATGCCTCACCTCGTCAATCAGTAAGGAGAAGTCAGCTTGGTAATCGTCACTTCTTTTTGTCACTGAAAACCTGGTTGTTTAAATTAAATAGAAAGAAAATCAGCAATTACAGTAACACCGTACACCATGATAGATGATACCGTTTAACTGGCTTTGTTGCTTTATTTATTTGTTGTCTGCAAAAGTGTTTTGTCCAGGTTGTTAAAACTCCAAGCATACTTACTGATAGTACCCGCTGAATGGTGCTGTGTATCCACCAGTCACAGTACTGTAATGTCCTCCAGGATTTATAGGGACTTTATCCCATATTATAGATGCTTCGTCTTCTACTGAAAGAGTCTCCCTACCGATTGTGGCCAGAAATACGGTTTCAGCATAAGCCACTAAAGATAAAAATTGTAGATTATCACATAAGTTGTTCATCCACGGCCCATGCCAATTACGGTGTTCCTTTTCACAATTGTCCCCACGAATGGTAATTCAAACATAACTTCCAACTTAGTCTAGTAACATTCCCTCATTCCCTTCGCAAGCACCGAATTCCCCTGATCAAGAACAACAAAACTGAAAAGTGGGCAATGAATTCTCCAAGCATTTGTACCATGAAATTTCATTTTGTAATCCAGCAATAAGTCATTTGAGCCACCGAATGTGGACGAACATGAACTACAAAATTCTCTTATTAATGTCGGAAACAAACACAATAAAGATATCTGAAAGATTTACCAATTTTGCTTCGGTTGATGTTGACCTGTTCTCTCAATACCAATATCTCTTTCTTCATTTCATTCTCCAGCTTCTCGACCCGTTCCTGTAATATTTCTTTAGTTACCGCCCGCGTATGTAATACTCTTTTCACGGGTGTCTGTCTGTCCACGGGGTGGGGGAGGGGGGGTCCCGCCCAGGTCCAGGTCCAGCGGGGGGTTGGGTACCCCAACCGTTCATCCCCACCCCTCACCCCGGGATAGGACAACAGAGCGAGCACTTGCTACGTGGCGGGCGGTATGCCTCTTGCATTCACGCAGGAAGACTTCTTTGTTTACTTTTCTTTTACAATACGAAACCATTGAAAGGCGTCATTGAATGCATATAAAAAGTGCATGGAAAGGCTTACCTGTAGCTCTTTTAAAGAAAGGTTGGCTTTCACATCTGCACTCACGGAATTTCGAAGTTCTACTGCGACCAGCAGAAACAGAAAGACGCACAAGGAACCTGCCATTGGTTATAACTTTTGGCTCAAATGACTCTGACATGTAGCAATGGAAGTGTTTATGTATTGTACTTTGGGTATAAATTCGTACATTTAAACACAGGGTATAAATTGGTACATTTAAACTTACTACGTCGTATCAGATAAAACATCAACAGGTAAATCACCTTTCTACAAAAACCGTTGTGGCTATTTGTTGGCATTGAACATGTTTCAATTACTTTACCATGAGAAGGTATGATGCCATTGGTATTGTAAAATGAAATTAACAGTGAGGTTTTTTAGGTATTTATTTGTCCATTTTGTATGTTTAGTCAAGATAGGTCCAAATAATTAAATGGTGGTATGTAAAATGTTTAAAAAGTACAGGTCACAGGAAAAAAGCAAAAAATTGTCTACAAATATTGTTATCAAAGTGGAATGTCAGGTCATGATGCTTTACGTCTATGAAACCATTTCGGGTGTCAGAATAAAACACACGCACACATGACTGGCAAAAATACAGTTTAAAATTACATACAGGTTCAACAAAGAACACTGGAGACCATTGACCGTTGAACATTGTAGATTGCAGTTCAATGACACATGCAAGAAAGAAGGCTCACATTCTAGCAAGATGACTGCTTTTGGGACCCCTCGGACTAAGGTTTCTGCTCAGGTTTTCCATGGGTTAAAATTGATATCAATGAGGGAATGTAACTATGTTTATATTAACTGTTCTTTGCCTTTGATAATTGCATGAAAAAATGTGATGAGACTAAATCAAATGAAAACCCTTCCAGCAGTGCGAGAGGTTATTATAAATTAAGATTTTAGAAGGATTGAGAAGAGTATACAGGAGCTTCATTTGTACTGGAAAAATGAAAGAAGTTTCACAGTTAAGAGAATTTTGGAATCTTACCAGAAACTCATGAAGTATTCGGGCAATATTTTTGCAGTGAAGGAAACTTAAATCAGCAAATAATTTGGAAAGTGCGTAAAATCAGAGCTTCTGACCAATGGTCGGTCGGTTTCCGTTGAGGAATATTTGATGTTTTGACTGAAATTTACCAGGCGTTTTCAGAATCGAAGGAGTTGGTGCCTTTGTGGAATACCAACCTTTGGTTGTGACTTTATCAGACATACCAAATTCATTGGTTTACAATACCTACTAGGTTGACTGACAAGAACCATACACAGAACTTCTTGTTCGGTTAAACTATGACCATAGTATTTTGGGAATACGTCTTAGCACTTTTAGTAGGCCTAGGCTACAGCCATTGGTGGGAATTTGTTTATGCAGAATAACATCATAACGTCACATCCTTGCAACTAGCTAGCCTGTTGTGACTTTCGGTGGCTTGTCAGAGCTACGTATGTGGTTGATGGACGGTTTTTGGTCACTTTTGCAATTGGAGGGGCAGTGCATATTCACAGGAATTCACATACAGCTACTGTACATGGTAATAAATGTGCAGGGTGGTTGGGGCTGAACATCGGAAAATTCAGAAAACTTCAAATTTAAATTAAGGTGGTAGGGAGCATTGGCAGCCATATTGGATCTCTTATATGGCAGCCATCTTGGATAATTAAAAATGACTGCCAATCAAAATAGGACATTTGATGTTTTAGGCATATTTTAAGGTATTTTGTTCATGGGGAAAAACTTAAGAACATTGATGATTTATCATTGGTCATCCTTGGTTACCAATGGTTGCCTTTAGCAACCAGTAAGTTAATGCAAGATAATAAGGAATTTGATGATTCAGCCATATTTTTAGGTGTTTTTCACATTGTTGGAGGAAGAAAGTTTCATGTCACAGGCTACACGAGACCTGGAACCTTTTGCAACCAGGAGTGCCATGAATGAGCCACAAACACCATGCCATTTGTTGTAATTCTCTTTTTATTGCCAGACTTTCTGTCCAACATAGAACACACACGGAATTCAAGACACATTTAAGAGCACAGTATTCTCAGGGGAACAAGCCTCCACTCAGCTAAAATGAAAGTAAAGTAACAGATTCACATAATGTGTAATCAAATATCCATCAAAATGCTGAACCACAATCAGGAGTACCTTTGCCACAAACAAGCATTCAGTTTAGAGCAATTTTACTCCAGAATGTGAAATTAGACCACAAAAGTTACAGAATGCTGGTATTCCTAGTAGATTAACATACAAGCAAGCAAGCAACAAACAAACAGACAGACTGATCAACCCAGTTGATTCCTGAAAGAGAATGCAAGCAACACAGAATATCCACTAAAATAACCAATTTCTATCACTGACACAGGAAATCCCTGTGAATACTTGAAAGAATAACCTTCTATGTTAAATTCATATGACCTGGAATGCCAGTGGAAGCCACATAAAGGCATTGAGTTGATTGGAACAAGTTTAAGTTAATTTTGACACAAAAGTGTATAGGTATCTAAACAGTACAGAGACCCACAAGCAACTGATGTCCCCAGGCCTGGAGGAACACAGGAGCACCTGAGCATCCAATCAGAGCTAATGGAAAGATTTGGGGAAAATTAGTATGGATTTATGTCAAGTTGGTGCCTGGATT
>JBCAUG010031909.1:0-10225 GCA_038406175.1 Haplosyllis leylae
AAATATTTGATCAAAAATTTGAATTAAGTGGAAGTTCGAATTAACCGTGTTCGAATAAAGCGTGCCTAACCTGTAATTATACCCATAATATATGCTTGTTTTGGGGTCAAATATTTGGAATATTACTTACAATTGTGAGATATTGTAGCTGTTTCAGCAAATATGTAAAATAGTGAAATAAAGTTAATGCTTTGTGTTCTGGCACAAGGTACTAACTCCATGACTCCATTAAAAGAAATTATATAAGAAGTGAACAAACACACATTTCAATGAGTCATCCACTTGTGATACACACCTAAAGCAATATTTTACATATTTGACACTGAAACAAGCACACAAACATGGCAAATGCCAGACAGTACAAATATTACACATATCATCTCTTTCCAGGTATGAAGTCTGCAGCTTGTGCCATGACAAGTCATTCGTTCCATTTTAATGCAAGCTGTGGTTATATTAGTATTAAAAAATTTTCGCACCTTTCAGCTATTCATAGAAGGTCTTCTTACATGTTGATAATTTCATCTCCGGTTCCCTTTGTTTGGAGTGTAATTAAAGATGAATTTACCAACAAAAGAAGTGTAAATGAATAGAAGTGTCACCAGAAGTGTCAAATTTTTTTCCACCCCTACCTTTCCAATATCTCAAATGAAAGGTACCATAAGTACATGAACTAAGAAGCACCCCACTTATATGTAATCACAACAGACACCACAGACTGAAAAATTTAAACTTTTTATTGATAACTCTTATGAATTAATGGACACCGAACAAACACACAACCTCTTTAGCAATTAGTAACATCAAGCTCAATGCTTCAAAATCTATTCATGATGGATTTCAATTTGAACTTTAATTATTGTCTTCCCTTTACCTCGATTGTCATGAATGACCTTATTAATTATCTCACTGACATTTGCACTGTCTGAGACTTTGATACTTTCTCTCTTTGCTGGGTCTGTCTTTTTTTCTTCTACTTCCACACCACATTCATCACTTTCAGACTTTCGAGTACAAGTTTCAGATTTCATTGCCCTGGGATTATTAGCCAATATATCAGACATGATCTGACGTTGCTCTTCACTAGTGACCTGATACTTGTCAATAGCATCACTGGAATGCCCAGTGGCCTTCTTCACAAGTTTTCGGTCAACACCACCTCTGAAAAGTCTAGTACCCCCAGTCCTACATGCTGAGTGATTTGTAAAGAAACCAGCAATGTCTGCCTTCTCCATTAATTTTGCAATGGTCTTACCAAGAGTGTTTTGGCCTACTACTTGCTCACAGTACCACTGGCTTAGTTTAGGATTTGACAATGATTTCAAGTAAAAATTACTTTTCTTGTAGTACCTAGGACACAGTGATAAATATTTCTGTACTAGCCTGACATGACAGCAATTCACATTGGATGTAATGGGAAACAACCATACCTCATTGTGCTCTCTATGTATATCATTGAGTCCCCCATCATGAGTTTTTGTTACACAGTCTTCTTGATAGAAGAGACACTTTTGACCACTCTCACTGTATCAGAAAGACAATTGAGATTTCTGATTAGGCATATCCCTTCTTAGGTAATAGTGCTCCTCTACTACCCTCAACATGACATTGATTCCAAGTAAGAATAGAACAGTATTGCGCAACTGATCAGGACTCTCTTCCCCAAGTACATTATTGGACCACATAGTCTCTTCAAATTCATATGTTGTCAATTCTGCTCTTTTTGGGACAACCCCTATATTTGCTTCAGTCCTCTCATGCATCACATTGTCTAATACTACTTTCAGATCTGAGAACTCCTTTCCTTCAACTAATTTCCAATTAATTTTATTTACCCACAAATGCTTCTGTATTGCAACTATCATTTGGTACAGAGTCTTGCCAGGAAATAGCCCTTCACCTCTCTTATGAGTTACTTCAGGAATAAAATGACACAATGCATACTGAAGATTGTCCTTTTCGAGACTCTTCAAATCATTCAAATTTGCAGCATATATAGGGTAATCATAATTAAATGTTCTAAGTCTCTCCTCCCTCCAGTCATTATATGCTGTAACAGCCCAACTGCATTTACTGGCACTTGTCTTCTTCAAATTAATTTGTTGAAGTTTCTTGATGCGATCCTCACTAACAAAATTAAACTTTCTTCTACTCACAGTTTTTGCCATCGCCAACCTTGACTTCAATGCCAATCTCCTTCTCGCATTAAATCTGAAATTACCACAAATCCCCAAACATCCTTTGTATAAGCATCAATCTCCATCACACATATACTAAAAGTAACATGCACATATTCCTTACATCATATTATTATTATTGAACCTACCCCATAACATGAGAAATTCCATGCTGAGCATCATTGCCTTCCTTGCTCACCCCTGTCTCAGTGCCCATCACATTCCTAAATATTTAAGAAACCAAATTTCAAGTCCACTCAAAAACCAACATCTCTCATTAAATAATAAAATTCCACTGACATAACAAACTGTGACTTACTCTTCTTGTACAGTAGGAACTTGTGATGAAGGAATCTCAAAAACTTCATCATCTGATATGTCTGAATATTGAGTGCCACTAATGCTCTTCCCACCACTTACTAGAGACACCATCAGTGATTCAAAATCCATTCCATCACCCAGTATCATACCTTTCCCTTCACTTTTATCACTATTACTACCATTCTGTGTTATGAATAAGGAAAACATATCCATCATGAATAAATTCCAAAGTATCAAAAATCCTATTAGTAGCACACACACTGTTACTTTCAGATCCACTCACACTGACGTCCAACACACAAATGACTTATGAAATCGCACCACAGCCGCTCACTGTAAAGCACCTCATTACCATATTAATAGACAGAACTATCCCAAACAATTAAAAATCTATTAATTAATAGTCAAGGACTAAGACTACAACAACTGCAACACTCTCACTTGCACGTAACTCAAATTACCCAATACCTAAATGAACCTCCTCTTGCGCACTGTGACTAACCAACTCAATGGAATCTTCACAATAATCAACAATTACCCAATTAACAATACTCCACCTAATTACATTTTTTAAATCAGTTAAATAACACATGTCCAATCATTTATCTTGTATTAATTAAACTCTCACTCCGTGCTCGTTTAATTACCACAAGATAAATAACTGACACTAGTTATTTAACTATCACATAATTATTCACTCGAAGAACTAGAGAAAACTCATGGCCGTGTAATTTGCTGGCTTGAATTAGGAGCTCTGACGAAAGAGACCTGGGGTCGAGTTCCAGTTAAATTGGCTAGAATTCTTTGTCAAGTTGGTGTAGTTGAATGGTACGTTTTGCCATATTGCAGATGTTGGAATACAAACCCAACACCCGGATACTTCTGGATTATAAGAGGACCAATTACTGCCAGTATAATAGTAAGTATTCCTAAAAAAAATAACCATCCATCTTTTCTTTCAATTGTTAAAGATACGCGCACTAGGACAAAAAAAAACCCATCGTCTTAAAATTTCCTGATTGTTGCAGGTGAATTTCGTGTTATTTATTAACATTGTGAGGGTGTTGTTCTCAAAGTTGAGCGCATCTAACGCAGCAGAAGCAAGGAGATACAGGTACATGTAAGTACCAACTACACACAGTCTCAGCCACAATGATGAAAATTGCAGTTTTTGTCCTCACTCTGAATTGTTTGACATTACTATAATTATTGTTCAATGCATCTTGCCAATTAGCGAATGGGTATTGTAATCCCACACATTTGAGTTTTTCCGTTTTTGGTTTGCTAAACTTGTCAAAATTTTGGAAATATTGGTCTTCTTTTTAACAAATACAGGTATGAGTTATGTACCTGTGTCATTATGGAAATAGATACCCATGAAAAAATTTCAAAATACCAGCACTGATTAGAACTTGTGTCACGTATTTGCAATTGTTGGTAGCAAAATAATTGAACAAATTTAAGATACAATTTTAAAACGGAAAAACTTAATTGTTGTATTTTTTGTGAATCGTAAGGTATCAATGAAGGTGATTGGTTAACTGAATTAGTAATCATTGATAGTAAGTGAGTATGATTTTGTTCAAGAATACACACAAACTAAAGAGAAAACCAAGTTGTCATCTGGAAGGGTTTGTGTTGGAAACTAATTTCAAACGCAACTGGTATTTGAAAAAGCAACAAATATATAAGTTGTACCCCATCTTCTGATGACCACAACCAGACTGGCAAAATTGGTATACAGGAAATTGGTTCTACATTTGCCATGGCTCATCCGAAAGGGATATTTCTAAAAATAGTCTCCTCCTTCTTGCATTGCATTATAATCTGTGTGGGCTGCCTCCAATGAGGATGAAGATAGAACAACTTCATGACATCACTGTGATTACATTTGTGTTTCATCCTCTTGGCTATGCACCAACCAAACAACATGCTAGAAAGGCATTTTTGCATGTACAGGATCTTTACGTCATGATCCCAGTTAGATCGTATAAAAACAAACTGGATACAAGGGTACTGACTCATTGGTTCAGGAAAGGTAACTTGTAACAGCCATATATCAGGAGGAGATGCAGCTGGGGAATCTACAAGTGTCCTTGTGATCATCTACTTGTTTCTAATAAAACCATCTTGTGGGTATCTTTTGTGTTGTAATAGCTATCTTGTATAATACTGTACCCTTATTAGTAATTAATTAGTTTATCTTGGAGGCTTCCCTCAAGAGTAAGGCAAGTATTAGCCAAGGTGCCAGATTGAAAATTTACTGGATATTGGCGCTTTACCGCGAGAACTCCGAGGTAACACGTTCGTGCATCACATATATTTTTGTACATACATTATACACTTGGCAACTGAGATATCATATAGACCAATTTGCTTAAATTAACTTCGAACAACTTAACTACCACCGTAAACGTCTATCTTTGTAGGCTGGATCTCAGCACCATTTGGTTTGGCAGTAAATTTCATCCAGTTTTTTAACCTTTACTTTTTTCTATTCCTGCTAGCCGCAATATTTCTTTCAAAGTGATTTGATGTTACCCACAATTTTACTTTTGAACAGCAGTTCCTTTCCCTGCCCCAGTATAAAACGAACTTAATTCTATCACTAGATTCTACTTTAGATTTCATTCTCATCAATTTGCTGTTCAAGGATATTTAGTCCAGTGACGTGCATGCTAAGTTTAAACATGTATGTGAACCACAAATATATGTTAGTTACATGACTATTGCCGTTTCAAATGGAAACCATCTCATTTCTTTTCTGTGACTTTTATGTGTACTTAAATATTTTCGGGGAGGAATGTGTGTTTCTATTGCATTGATTGAACTAAAATTGATTTCACAAACAATGTTTCAAAAGTTTGTAGGAATTTGACGGACAGACTGTTCCAAAAATACACAATTGCTCAGAAATAAGATGGTATCCAGTGGTGCATCCAGGATTTCCCACATGGGGGAGGCATCAACCCCAAGGGGACCAATTATTTGACCAATTTTTCCTGAAAATTGCATTTAAATAAAGAAATTTCGTTTGAGAAGAGGGGGTACATTCCGGTGCCCTCCATCACACCAACCAATGGATGCGTCATCTTAAGGGTTGTAATAAAGGTCGCATGTCACAGTCCATAATTTTAGAAATGATAACATCCCGAGGGCTGAAACATCTGATCTGTGCTCACCGTGAAGAACACTTCGTGGAAGTTAGCAAAACAGTCTTTTATGTTATCACAAAAGTAATTTCTTACCATATCATCACTGTGAATTTTGAATGTATTGTTTTCATACTTTGAAAACGAAGTGTGAAATATTTTGAATCTAATCTAATTGAATCTAATTTTATCTTCCCAGTACATCATGCGGACCAGAGCAATGAAATAAAGACTTTTAATGTCTCCCCAAGAAAAATGACTGGAAAATCTGCACTGGAGTTAGATCCCCCATTTTGGTGAATTCACTGAATGTCCGTTCCGTTTAGAAAAACATCCATCGGTCCACAAAGGGTGGTTGTTTAAATCTCTTATTTCGGCTTCCAGGTTAATTGCATTTGAGGTTTACTTAAAAAAAGGATTGGATATTTTTGCTTTGTCTACAGATTTAATTGGTGCATCCTTCGGCATGTGTCAACCCCTAAATTTAGTATACTTACAAGTGACAAAGATGTTGTGTTCTCGTAACCCATGTAACCTCGTAAGTTTCAACCTGCATGACTCTTTCATTGTACGACTAACACATTTAACAAATTGCACTGGAATTCTTTCTGTTTTTTCATTTTTAAAGTAGTTAGTCAAATATAAAGACGATAGCAATGAAGATAAAAGCGAATACCTGAAGATCGGATCAAAACATCATGTTTGCTGTTCTTTCGTCTGGAATTATTGTAGTTGCGCTTTCACATGTAATTCAGAAAGTTGGCGAAGTCGACGTTGGTGTTGATCCCTTTGTTTGGAGTCCACTGGATCGTGTTCCTGTTTGTCCCAGATGACGTTAACGAGAAAGTGGATTTAATCCGTCTCTACTTTGAAATGATCGGCAACTCTACCCAGGTATCTCTGTCAGCGCTAGATTTAACCTTCAACACTGTTTTAGAATTCGTAATTGTAAAATGAATCTCAAGAAAGCTTGACTCTACACGTATTTTTCCTGAAAAGATCGCAAACACTTCCATTATTTCCTATTTTTAGGGTTTCATCGTAGCTTTACTTTTCTGTTTTTTGAATGGAGATGTGAGTATCTTAGTATTTTTAAGAAATAGGTGAATACTTGAACCTAAAATGTCATTATGGACTATTGTTGTCCAATGGGTGTTACAAGGCTTCTCTTGTACAGGTGAAGGCTGAGATCAGGAAGAAATGGGAGCGGTACAAACTGACAAGAACCGGAAGTAGCGGGGGCTCACGCACGCGCAGTACCTTTGTATCCACATACGTGTCGCGTGCTCGAAACTCACTGTACTCTGTCCATTCTACCAGCGACAGGTGTGAGACCATCCAACTTAACACGCAGGCAGATATCAAAAACAGCAAGCCAACCAAATAGAGCTTTACCTCCACCAAAATCAGCAACCCTGCATGTGCAAAATGCCCTACACAAACAAAAGCCTCAAGATTCATGAAAAAATAATCTGATATTAAAAGTGTTGGATAACTGGCTGAGGAGGAAAAAATCCGACCAATTATTACTCCCCCTCGCACCTAACTTATCACGACTGGTCAGTGAATGTTGAAGGCGTCCACTATTTCTACTAATCCAAACAAGCCCTGAGATCTGAATCGAGTTCTGGGTGTCGTCAATTACAACAACAAAAAATTAAAGAACCGTATTTGAGTTTTCCACAATTTGAAGCTGACTGGAACTTAAATAATTGACTTTTTAAAAAAGATATGACGGCTTCGTGTGGCAGTCTGTTAATACTGAGAGCAGTAATTCCACCAATTGCTACACAGAACGAATTCAATTACAAACTATAAGCATTTTTAAAATAACATAATTTAGGAAAAACTATAAACTACGGAGGACTCTCGGTGGAGTGACCAAAATTTTAATGTGCCAGAAGGAGAAAGTACAAAGTCATGAATGGTTTTTTATTTGTTTTCTTACTTTTACGTTTCACAACATTGAACATTTCTCGTTCTTGCGTTATGTCACAAAGAATTGTGTGTTTACAAAAACCTGCATCCTTTGTCGGCAACCACGAGAGAGTCATATCAAATCATATCAATTTCTGGTTAAACATCAATCACATTAATTACTCTTCTAAGATGGATATCTTTGTTTCAAATGCAAATAAAAATGCGTAGATATATTCAAATAAAAAGTGTATATGTCTTTAAGTTTTCTTTACTGCTCCTGATTTTATTTTGTCCAAAAAGTTGTCAAGATGTGACACCTACTTTATTTGTATATTTGAGTTTTTTGACCATATTAAATCCTGGAATGTAGTACTTGCATTACTGGTTCCGCACCGGGTTCATGAAAATGTTTAAATGTCGCTCTTTCGCTGATTGGCTCAAATGAAATGAAATGGATGACGTTGGCAACAATTGCAACCACCTTCAGCCAAAAAAGGGTTGCGAAACTAATTTCATCGTCATTATATTTTAAATTTCTAGGTTTATTAATCTCTGTTTCACAGATGAATTTGAGTAAAGTATTTCTATTTCAAATGAACTTTCATGAAATCTGTTAAAAATTATTGACATTTCATTTAATTGTAATACAAAAACCATCAGATGGAACAGATCGATATTTAACTACAGGTTATTGCAAATTTGAATTTTTAAAAATCTGTCGTGCTAAGTTTACAAATTTGTGGAAAATTAGCAGTGATTGCTAGATCATGGGGCTGCATACTACATGCACACTCATTGTAGGATGAAGATGTCAGAGAGCACTCATTTACTGATTTGCAATAGTCATGTATTAATCTCTTCCAACACGAAGATATGCAGATTTTGTAACACGGGAATCACGTTGTCCACATAGTTCCAGGAGAGCCACTTTCGGACTTCCTGCGAATTTGATCAATATCTTAGCCATTCCTCCTGTGACGGGTTGAGGTGGTTTAGGTCATGTGTCAAAATATCAAAAATCTGTCAAAATGTTCAAAAGAGGTTCACACGTAATGAGGTCAATTTTTATGTCACATACGAAGGTCATCAAAATTTGTCAAAAAAACTTTTTATGAATATTTTGAGGGTTTTTGATGACCATCAAATGTGACACCAAATTTTACCTCATTATGTGTGAACCTCATTATGTCAAGTTATTTTTTTGTGAACCTCCAACATGGTTCAGCTGTTTGATTTTTTGACATTACGCTTCGTGAATATGGTGGGGATCGGTGGAATTTGAAACTGAAAAATTTACTGGACATGAATACCAATGTATACTACTTGCTGCATCAACAAGCCAAGGTGGCTTGACATAAATTTGGTTTGTCTCTTAGGCGTACAACCATTGGCTTCTACTCATCCGAGAGACTAAATTGTAGAATGACTCTTTGCCACTCTCAGCACATTAAGTGCTGGAAATTATCCTTTGCTGACTTGTCATATTATTGCATAGCTCTGATTGCAGGCCTTGGTTTTTGTGGTTAAGTGACCGTAGATCTTACCTAAGCCTCCAATACTTCCCCTAGTGACCCTCCACGTTTCATGTAGGCACCCTTTCCTGTTACCTTGGATGCTCCTTTGATTGTCTCCTGTATTAACTGAAATATCTGAACAGCACTAACTTTCCTAATCCTCAATTCATCCCACATCATTCTTCCAACCAATAGGAGATAGCATCTTCCTTCTTACTGTCACAGAACAAAGACAAGTTCAACACAACTTTACTTCTCCAGACATGATTCCATCTGTGGCTTAGGTGTTGTCTTGCCTTATTCCAGTGTCTGTTACAATCAGCTTTTTTGACACAGTAGAATTGAAAGGCATCTCTATGCTTTTTGGATTTTTTGTTTTGGCTTTGAGAAGTTTCACCACTTATATTTTGGTTGTTGTTTGGTGGCTCCTTCCTGAGCAGGTGCCTCCTGCACTTGATTATCAAGTCTTCTTTGCAAATGTTTTGTACTACACTGGGGAATTTTTATGGTCTAAAAACTAAAACATTCAAATTCGGGAAGTGTCACGTGTAGACTGGTTGTGGAGCTAAATAAAATGAGAAGAGTGACATGGATCACTTCAAAGATTTTTTATTTCAATTGAAGTAATACTAAATTCACACAATTTTTAACCAGATAATCCTCTGTCCTGCATGGAAAAAGTTTTGCAGCATGTTCAATCTAAATCGCTTGCCTTATTCAATTTGATGATTTTTGCATCTATTTAATTAATTTCTTTTGGAAAATTAAACCAGTCATTTTTCGGACCTTAAAAATAGAACGACAAAGAAAACCAAAAATGCATGTGAATCTAAGAGGAAGGTGTGCTGATCTTTACTGATTCTGAAAGATGATGAAAAGAGATGTGACTCCTTGTTGAATTCTGCACATATGATAGTTAAAAAAGATCAGTTCGAAAATATTTACTGATTGTTTTGAGATTATTTATTATTAGCCCTTCCCTGCCTGTCGGTAAATGAATAACATAACAATGGACATTGAAAACGAAAACGTCACTTTGTTCATATTTCCCCGAATTCACCCTACAGGAACATCACTAATTTCTGACTAAAGCGGAGATATCAGTAATTTCTGACAAGGGTTTTACAATGGAAGTCTATGG
>JBCAUG010031920.1:0-10224 GCA_038406175.1 Haplosyllis leylae
AAGTTGTGAAAGAACTGGTGAGGTCAGTCTGCATAATTAGGCTGGGTGTCCTAATTTCTATGGGGTACAGTATGAAGACATGTCAAAAGGGAGAAGTCCATGTTTTTTCTTGCACATGTTCTTATCTAGACATTGTTTTCATAATCTGGATCCATGAGATCCAAATTATTAAATAGTCCACATTTTTAGAAGAAGTTTCATTTAGGAGAAAATATTCATTTAAGGGTTTACCTAGAGGTTGTAGGTGTACTTGTTGTACTTGTGTTCACTGGGGTAGGGTGGGGGTGTGGATTAACAACCCCACTTGTTGAAGGCCCAGGTTGAGATGTGTCCATGTTGTGCACTTCGCCTAAATTTCTTGTAGAAATTGACCTGTAGTTCCTCGGTGGCGGAATATTGGGTAATGGAGACTCTGGCAGGTCTGGCAAGGTTTCAGGCGACCCTACAGTATTTTTCAATTAAAATTTAATTTTAATTGAAAAACGAATATGCAATTTTCTGAAGCGAATACGCCATTTTCTTACGCTCACACTAACCACGCACCCACGCTCTTGACGAATACGCTATTTTCCATGAATTAATACGCAGTTTTTCGAAACCGGGAGCCCCAGTCACGTCCGACACGGACGAATATGACATTTTTCACAGCGAATACGCCATTTTTTAATTTGTTTGTTTCTATGATCTTTGTAAAAAATTATAACATTGTTTTACTGCATAATTAAGAGGTGATTATTCCAGTGGTTTTCTCAGATTTTATTGTACTGTTTGTAAATATGATGTTTAAATACCTGGAGATTGTGTATCAGGTATGACAGGTGTTTGATCCT
Organism: Haplosyllis leylae; assembly: GCA_038406175.1. NCBI lineage: Eukaryota > Metazoa > Annelida > Polychaeta > Phyllodocida > Syllidae > Haplosyllis > Haplosyllis leylae. The sequence goes on from JBCAUG010031920.1 coordinate 831, forward strand.
GAAGTATTGGCCTCCTCTGCCTTTCTGGAGTCTCAGGAACAAAAGTATTTGAAAATTTCCTTTGCTCAGGATGTAAATCAGCTTTAATTTTGATGTTATGTGTCTCTCCAACAAAAATAACTGAGGAATCAGTGTCAGTCTTAGTGTCAGACATTTTGGTAGGTCACAAGGAGGGAAAAGGTGAAAGGTCTGCAGTAAATATATTTTTTTATCAAGTGCTTAATTTTAAAGTTTTTAAAGTGGAATAGAAGTAGAATAAAAGTTTGTTAAATTTAGAGTAATTTGTAGTTTTGTTAGCCAAATTAGAAGGAGTTTTGTAGAAGAGATTTCTATTTTTTATGCAAATTTAGAAGGTTAAGTATGTCAGAGTGGACATGTGACCTGGCCTGCAGGGGTTAGCAGTGGCAGTACTTAACCCCAGCAGGCCAGGAGGGGATAGGGGTAATTGACACCTGTTGGAGGAAGTGAGCGGTTTTGGACGAATACGCCGTTTTTTATAACGAATATGCCGTTTTTTGGGATAAAACACTGTAAATATTGTACTTTCTATGACAATTATGAAGGAAAAGCACAAATATATTCAGATTTTATAAAAAATAATTTTTTTTTCTTTCCTTTATTGATTTCTGTAAGACATAACATAACACAAACATAACACAGACATAACACAGACTCAGACTAAAAATCATGGTGAGGTATCACATGGAAATTAAAGTACCCCAAATTCGATCTCTCCTGCCATAATAAGTAGACTCTATACAAGCTCGTAAAATTTCACAGAATGAAGCTAAATGGAACAAATCCTACATGAGTGGTCCTTAATTACCATCCACATATGTGGATAGGTAATAATTTCAGTCAGGTCTGTCTGTCTGTCTGTGTGTCTGTCTATGTGTCTGTCTGTTCAGGCTATAACTTTTGAACTGTTAAAGCTGGGAACCTCATTTTTAGTATGTAGATACATCCTGACCATATCTAGGTCAGGTTTGAATATCAAGGTCATTGGGTCAAGGTTAAGGTCGAATGAAAAACTGACATATTTTTACCTAACCATTACCTTTGTATGCTTATATATATTTCACTAAAACTGACTTAAGAGGGCAAGGTCATCTGAAGTTCAAGGTCAAGGCTACTCAGTTCCAAGGTCAAATGAAAGGAAATCAATTATTTCTATTTGTAAATGTTTTTGTGATTTGTGTGCTATGCAGACGGTATGCCTTCGACTAAAAGGCATTCCTGTTTTTAAAACATTTGGTAAGATAACACAAAGTTTGTCATTAATTAACGGTCGTACCACCTGAAACGATGGTGGCAAATTACTGAGTTTTGAATCAAGAAAACAACTTAAGTATCTTGGTTTTGTTTGATAGCAGGCCTTCCCAAAGTCTTGAGTATCCTATGCCTCTGGGCTCCTCGTAACAGATTCACCACAACTTAGTCAGAAAAAAATTACCACTATAGTATGATCGTACAGAAATATCATACGCTGTACCAAGGAAGTCAGACGTAAGGTATGAAATCTGTTACACCCTGACGGAAGAATATCCAATTCTAACAGGTTCGTGAAAAGTTTTATGATGGTGTTGAGAATTTTTTTAAAGTCATTCTTTGGGCACAAAATTCTTACTAAAGCAAAAAATAATGTTCATTATAAAACTATTTACAAATGTGAACGCATAGGGACCTTAGGATATGGTGCACAACAGTACTCAACATTTCAGGCAAATTCCTAGCATCCAAGTTCACCTGGGTTGACACTGGTACCAATAAGATGTGAACTGAATAAGAAACTAATGAAATACCATAATGGTTTACTGATTTTATTACATTAGAGCCAAACAGTGTATATTGTAAAGACATTCATTAAGCTACCCTGAATTTTGCCCATCCTACAGGAAAACTGAAATATACCAAAACAACCACAATTATTGTATTACCCCTGTATAGTTAAAATCCACACATACTCCCACACGTGCCAAACAGTCATACAAATGAAATAATGGAAAGTAAGCCAAATTCCAGTTATTTCTGTCAGACAGAAATAACCAGGAATCTGCATACTATTGAATTACTTTAGATATTTAAACTGCAAATAAAGATACGAAAGACTGATTTAAGAGTAGAATTACCTCCCCAGAGACCAGTTTCCACAGTGGAGATTCAAATGGAATTCCTGGAGTGACACCAATGAAGGAGACCCCAGGACATGACTAAAATAACAGAAATAACTTAGAATTACTTCCATGCCAAACCAGCAGTGAAATAAACAAGAAAACATTAGATTTACATGATACAACTTCAACTAAATGGAGATTTTCACAAAATTCACAATTTTCATCACTTCTTTGTCTGCATGCTAAGACTTGACTATTAAGACTGACTAAATTAAGGCCTGAACTTGGAATCAACCACTGTGAAAGACTGAAAAAGCTGAGGGGTGATAGATTGGAAACAGTAAAGTGCCACAATATGGTAACCACAACTGAGCCTCTTGGGCATGAAATAGACAGACAGTGGCAATGGTATGACCAAAAGGGACACAGAATTAGGCTCAACAGGATTCTTTACATTGGATTTGTATGGAGAAAATCCTGTTTTTGCTCCATTCACTCCACAAAGGTCACACCCCAGACCACTGAATGTCATGGTCTCTCCCAAAAGGACACAGAGTGGCTAATCACGAGTGGCCTTTTACCAGACCATGACAACATGAAAAAGACCAAAAATACTAGAAAGAAACACCAACGTAACGTTGAACGTAACATTACACAAATGAGTCAGAATTAGATATTCTTCTGGCAGGGTGTAATATTACGATCTCATAACAAGGAAAAATCATCTCAAAAGAAATTTTATTTCAGTACTGTACTTTTTATGATTTTCCTCCCACATTGACCCCTGAAAAATGAACAGGCAGTCAAGAAAAGTTATCAAAGAGAGGAGATATTTCCGGTTATCTATCGTCAGAAGCTGTGGAATACGGGGAGAAGTTGGTCAACTGACGTAGAATGTGGTTTTGATTTCGCGCCTTGCACATGCGTGATAAGGCACGTGCGTGGACATCCAATGTGCGTGAAATGCGCTACCACTTCTGTGGTCAACACGTCAATTAGTGGATTAGTTGTTTCCTTGCCCTCTGATAAACTGTATCACTATGTGCTAGTGACCTGTGGTTAAAACGGCAAATTGATACCCCAAAAACTTGCACTATCAACCTGGCCATGATTATTACATGAAAGAAAACTTTTCACTCCAAATTGAAGGAAATGAAACATACCTATTTTAATTGAAATTGATAGGAGCATCTTTGGCAATGAAGTTGTAGGTTTGAAATAATTTTGAAAAGAGAATACAGATCCAGGATTTTGTCCAGGATGCCCCAGTTTGAGAGGCTGAAAATTGCCGACGGTGTGAAGCGCCTGGGGTTCAGAAATATACATGAATTGCAAAGAAAGAGGCTCAGTTCGGGAGCAAGCCCATCCTAAGTCAGAGGAAGAATCTGGAATTAGAGATTTTATATTTTAAGGTGGTTCGAACAATTTTCAACAATACTAAGTTAGGCTTTCATTGTGGTGCGTACTTCAACTTGAATTCCACCTGTGATTTCAATGAATAGGGTACTGATGTTTCGACAGCATTTATTGGTTAGAGAATATGTTTTGTAAATTCAAAGTATATGTTTTGCCTCTAAAGTTGTGGATTGGAACATCAATTAATAAAAAATCTTTAAACAAATTCTTTTCAATCTTTTTCGTGAAGAGTCTTCTCTTTTTTGCTGACTTCCATGACAGGTATTGTCTCGTGGATGATTTATAATTGGCAATACTTCACATACGAAACACAAGTAACGACATCCCCATGAAAGAATATTAATATAATAAAAAAAAAGAAGAAAGACCATTTTGAAGCGTATTGGTTTACAGCTCAATTATTAAAATAAGATAAAAGTCCTTGCAAACAAATGTTCCAATTTTGTCTTTCCTTCAAGTGTGGTAACCTTGCACCACAATCACCCGAGTAACGTGCGAAACAGATTTGTAAAACCGCGAAGATCACTGCTATTTAATCCTTTAATTTGAAAGCATGTGGTCTTATCAGGGATGTTGAACTCAATGAGCAATAATGTTGGAAGCCTCTTTGGCCATCTGCTCTGAAAGCTTGCTTCTAATATGGTGCGTAAGATTGAGTTTCTAATTTGGAATCAAAATGTCAATTAAAAAGCACAGGGGGTGATCTAGAAACTTTATTTTGTTCTGTATTTTGTACTGAGAAATGACTGATGGTTAAGACTTAAGTTAGTTAAAAAAATTATGGCAAGCACAGTTTAAAGAGAAAATTCAAAATTCCTTCAAAGTGACACTGATGCTGAATAATCAATCTAAAAAGGCCAAAAACAGTCAATCATGAATTTGAGTAATTTCCAAAATTTCCAAATACTACAGACTCAATTAAGTTATGGAATTCCAATTCAGATTAAATCAACACTCGTGGGAATATTGTAGAGAGAACTTCAGTGGTGACATTGGTTGAAATGGTAGTAAAATAAAGCGTAAATAATAGTAGAGTATCACAAAAGAATATTAAATATCCAATCACATGTAAACATGGTATCACCTTTTTTTTAAAATTCTGAACACAATCATTAAAAACACGATACCGCTACATAAATAATACGTTTTCAAAATGAGTAGTGTATTATTTGCATTTTTGCGTGTTGTACCAGTATTTTAAAGCGTGTATGTTGTTATTTTATTTACAAATAATATGTTGTCAATCCCTGAAAAATTTGTACTTTAAAAATTGCCTGTAACTGATATGAGTGTAAGGGGAATCTGCCAAGGAGGACAACTTGTAATTATCTCTTATTATCGCCTGCTGTTGTCCTTCTCTTCAGAGGACATCTTTTCAGTGGAGGAACTACCGGAACGTTGATGTTCGGTTTTACCAAAAGAGGTATTGGTTTCTTTGTGTTACTGATTTAAATGGATCAAAAACATTGGCGGATCTAGGGACGCGCCCCCTGGGTCCAAATTTCTTCATTTTCATGCAGTTTTTGGGGAAAATTTGTCAAATAGTATGTTGGCGCCTCCCCTCTGGGTTGGCGCCCCCTCTAGGAAATCCTGGATCCGCCACTGAAAAAGCTTATCTATTTATATCAATGACTTTTTCCTGAAAGTTGAAAGAATTATTTCAGAAAAAATTTGAAATAATACGGAAGATGCAGCAATGAATTAACTAAAGATCATTGGTACCAATTCCTATTTTTAACAACATATCCATTGTTTTATTTGAAAACATCCTGCTAGACACTTCACATTTAAGTCAGATTTGAACCACTAATCCAAAGCCTCTGTTTTCCTCCCTCTTATTTTTGACAATGAGTGCAGTACTTGGAAAGGAAATTTCCCAAACTGTTTTAACCCTGCAGCCCAGCCAATGCAGAAGAGCAAGACAGATGTGTAATAACATGGTGTCCCAGCTCAAACATGGGACATACAACACTTTAATAACAGACCAGTCTCACTATGTATCATGTAGAATACATTACTTGTACAGGTAATGCATTAATTCCTGTGCCTTGGTTCTGTGAAGTGTTACCAGAAACTGGTCGTTAGTGGCCAAAACAGCCAGATTCACGTGGACTTTCACCTGCCCACAATTTGTGTGCATCAAGTCCATGTAAGAATCTGATACTTTCAATAACCTTTAATTTCTTTCAATGTATCGGTTTCGTATTGTTAGAATATGTAAACACATGAAACCAAGTAGCTTTATTGGTGTGACAAGGGTAGAAGATTGATTTTTGTTCTGAATACCTTGAGTTGAGGCAAGTATTAGAGTTTTTCACAAACTTTCCACAACACAAGAATGCCAACATTGCCAACTTTGTTTTAGCTCTGCCTTTAAAAATCAATGAGTCTGATGAAGCATGTAACATTGAAATGTAATCCTCATACATCCCTTAATTTATAACTTTACATTTACTAATATTAGTTGGTGCAAATAAAGAAGAAAACTGCACATATATATATGGGAGTACAAAGTTGGCAATAATGCCACCATTGTCAACTTTGTGTGTTTGTAAAAAAACTTGATTGTTTGTCTAAAACACTTTTGTTTTGCTTTATGATCTGCAGAATGTGCAGACATATCTTCATACTGTAGATCTATCTTTTATATTGCCAATATTCCTGGCATATAAACTACAGAGCAGTAGGCTTCACAGTGTATCAAAGTGAAATGTTCTCAGGAAAGCTTTTAGCTCCGTGGAAGAAAGGTGTCGAAAGGAAGGAGGTTTATTTACAAAGTAAAACCTTCCAGTGCAATTGGCTTTCAGAGTAGTGTGTAAAGAATTCAAATCAGGAGGCCCTGTTCAATGGGCTGACCAAAATGTAGTTTTCTGCTGAAATTGATCATTTATTTCCATTAATGCCCAGCCTGTCCCCAGCCCCAAGTCCATCCAGCCATCCTTCTACCCCAGCCCTTTGCCTACCCCACATATTCTGCTTGTGACAGCCCCCTGATTAGAGACCAATAAACCCTGTCCGGCCTTTCAACCCCACATCCCAAGTGCGTCTCTAACTCCACGACCGCCTTAGAGGCTTTTCCTGGACCTATTCCACAAAAGGATATTAGATAAATAAAGTAGAGGATAATATTTGTCAAAGTGGCAATTGCATTTGTTGAAATCCCAGGTCCAGAACCGAGCATCCGATGAATAGGCAACTGTGTCTGTTTAATTTCATTACTCCTCTCATAATCACATCAAAGGCTAGTTTTCTCAGCCTTATTCACCCATTTCTCGAGTTAATCTCAAATGATCGTCCATTTCCATCATATTGATGATCTCATCTGCAGAATGAATGGTCCAGCGAGGTTTTCACAAATATACAACATTGGCAATAGTGGCATTTGTGTGTTCCCATACATTTGCAGTTTCCTTCTTTATTCTAATAATAATTTATTAGTAAATGCAAAATTTGATATCAATGGGTATATAAGGATTACATTTCAAGGTTGGATACTTCAGTGGTCCAATAAATTTCAAATGGCACAGCTAAAATACCAATGATAATATTGGCAATTGCAGAGAGTTTGTGAAAACCTTCCATGCTCTGGACAGCAAAGTGTTGAAACAAACAAAAAGAGGAAGAGTCCAAAAGTACAGGGTCCCACGAATAATATAGAATTTAAAAAGTGTTAAATCTAATTGACTACAGGAGTTACTCTACTATCAGTGTGTGGAGTTTGGACATTTAGTTTTCATCATATAATATTCCAAATAATAATATACAAATTCTACACTATTCAAGCTTGTATCGCAAAGAATACGGGCATTGTGACATTACTAAATGACACATGAAATTCATTTAAATGTATTCAACTATACTCGGCTAAAGAGAAACAATTCTTTTTATTAAATGCACAATACGCACCCCTATGAAGGAGATGAACTAACCTTCTTCTGCTTTAAAAGCTTAGTGAATTGAAAGCTGACTTCTTATAATCTGATTATCATGACACCAATCTAATTCTGCCTTATTGTTGATCAGAGGGTGAAGTGCATGAGATTATTTGATCATTGCAACGATATTGTCACTCAACATGACTTCAAATCAGAACATTTAGATGTAAAACTCTGCATCTTTCGTGCAGTTGCATTTGGTATTTAACAATGGAGGTTTAGTGTATTAATCCTCGTTGAATACAAAGTTTTAAAAAGTTAAACGTAATAATACCTTAAAAATAATTAATTGTCAGTTAGTAATTAAAACGGTAATGAGAAATAAAGAAGCCTTTTGTCTTATCAAATTGAAGCCATTTAATAACAAAATTATGGGTTGTCATCTGTTGTTCCGGCATCAGAGCATCAGAGATTTTAGGTGCTGCTGACTTTAATATTTTTAATTCTAAAACATTGGAAAATCCAAATCATCAGTACGGAGAGTGGAGGAATAAATAATTCTTAAATGTCAACAATAGAATTAAATCCATTCCTGCTGAATTGCCAACATGCCACGTTTAGAAAGTAACATTCAATTTAGTGCAATTTTGTAGTGAAATAATTTCGCTTGGACACTAAAGCAACAATAACAGACCTAGCATGACGTCATTTCTGTTACAACGACGTTGCGTAACTTTCAGCGGTTGGGGAAGCTCCCAGAGGGTTTCCCTTCGGGGATACAAACTGACATTCTGTGTGACACGCTTGGTACAAAACTTGCTCTTGTTGTCGACTTCAAAGGTGGCTGTGAGTGAGTGTGTGCTTGCATGTGCATCCAAGTCAGGTCCAATCATTTAGATTTATAACAGTGCTTATGTAACTGAACTGTGAATATCCATTGCATTATCTATGGCTGAGCTGGAATATGGAAATAGTGAGCACTGCATTGGAATAAAATGTTCATCTGCTTGAACGCCCATTGAAGGAGACTAAAATGACGAATTTTTCTAAACTTCATAAACTTTTTGAATATTTTCTTTTTTTCACAAAATTAAATGAACAAAAACTGAAGTGTCAGCTGTCTTCTAATTTCTGATTAAATGAGGTACAAAAAAGTGGACAGAAGCAGAATCGTGTATGTTTTAAAGTCAATCGACAGAACTTTGTAATCTGTCTGCCTACTCTACGTTGAATTAAAACATAAGAACACCTACCTATTAATATAGCTCGTATAATTTATTTCTCTGTGGCTGTAATCATTAAAATGCGCTGGTTATTCATATAAGGCAATAAATGAACGTGCGTTGTTCAAATGAAAAAATATGTATAAAAAGAACAGCGTTAGATCTCATTATTCGGGGACCGCCTCTCATTCCCATGTCTTTTTCTCTGCAGTGGGAAACTACATACCGCAGATTGTCATAACATTGCCCTTCTTAAGGACATTGTTCTTTAAATTATCACAGCATTCGAGTTTTTTCATAATTCTCATCTAATTAGATGCATTCAACAAAATAATCTTCTCCAAAAATTGACCGGGATTGAACCTGGGTCACTTGAATAGCAGTCAGCCACTCTAACCATTACACTAAACTGTTTTCTGTTCTTGTGTGATACTGCAAATGGATCCCAATTCATGCATGACTGATTTTCTCCAAATTGTCTAATTGATCTAATTGGACTAAACTTCCTTCAGTTTTTAAAAAAATAACTAGATTATCTGGAGTTAAACTAAATATGTGGATGGCACCTGCCCAATTTGGTGGAAGCTAAACTACGAGACTCTCGTGTCCAGCGAGATTTCCTTTGTTCTATGAGGTGATGTGATTAATCCAAAGGCCATGAAGCAGTGGGATCTTTGTGCCGTGTTCACCTCGCATTTGCTCAAACACCGCTCATGCAACCATGCCAATTAAGGAGTTAGAGTTGTTTTAATCAGGGGTGAAGCCC
>JBCAUG010031931.1:0-10224 GCA_038406175.1 Haplosyllis leylae
AATACACTTTGTTAAGTAGAACTCAGTTAGATTTGTGTGTTAAGATGCATGCTACGTATTATTGCGAACAGGCATATTTGCTTCAGACTAAAGAAATTCCATCGTGCTACTCGGCAATATATTTCGATCAAACGGCAGAACAGAAGGTGTCCTTGTGTAAGTTTAAATATACACAAAACAAACTGTACGAACCACAGGTCATTGACACAGGTACACAATTTGTATTGTCTAATCTTCCAAAACCATGGATATTGATGTGCGAAAATTCACAAAGACCGTTTACCATTCCGTATTCAACATATCGCATTGTGAATCACACAGAATTATGTGAGTGTACACTGACTGCCAGTTATGAATATCAAATCAACAAGGCTCAGGCAGATTGCAGTATAGATAATGCACCAGATTCAGCTGAGCCAATACCCAATGCCAGTCAGCGATGTTCTTGAACGCCGGCTTGTGAGCCAATGTGGCCCTGGTGTGTAGGATAACCTCATTATCTAGCCAGGCATCTTCCTGGACAACCCGTGGGTCATCCTCCTCCACTCGTCAGACCTTGGTGCCCATCTTCACACATTCTATTAACTCTCTAACACTGTCCTCATCTAGCCAGTCCATAACCCAGCTAAGGCAGTCAGCAACCTTGTTGTCGGCACCTCTTATGTACTCTATGGACATGTGGAAGTTTGCCAGTGCTGCCACCCATCTGTAACTGGTGGCGTCTAGGTTCGGCGAAGACATGATGTACGTCAGAGGGTTATTGTCTGTGCGCACCAAGAATGGTTTGTACTGGAGGTACTCCCGGAACTGGTCCACCACCGCCCACTTGAGAGCAAGGAACTCCAACTTTGAAGAGTGGTACTTCCCCTCTGACCCCTTGAGGCTCTGGCTAGCAAAAGCTACCGGATGATATCATCCATCATCCTGCTTCTGCGATAAGACGGTGCCAAGACCGTCGCCAGAAGCATCTGTCTCCAACAGAAACGGTTTCTCGAAGTCGGCGAAAGCCAACACTGGTTGGGCCATGCACTTTTACTTCAGGGTGTGAAATGCTTTAAGGGCCTCGGTCGTAAGCTGTACCGGTTGGTTCTTCAACTGACTATTCTCGCCCACTGTCAGATTTTGTAAAGGGCAGGCTATGTCAGCAAATCCTTTAATAAACCGGCGGTAGAACCCTATCGCCCCTAAGAAGCATCGTATTCCAGTAATGGTGGTCGGCGGTGCCATCTTGGCTATTCCCCTAAGATTCGCGGTCCCGAGATTTCCTTGCGGAAGAACTCACACTTGGCAGGCTTCAGCTTCAGGCCATGCTCGTGGAAATGCTCTAGCACTGCTCTTAGCCGGGTCAAATGCTCATCCTCGGTCTTGGAAAATACAATCATGTCGTCCAAGTAAATTAGAGTGTACGTGAGGTTTAATTCGCCGAGGCAGTTCTGCATCAACCTTTGAAACATCACTGGTGCATTGCACAACCTGAACGGCATCCTCAGGAATTCATACACACCCAGGCTGCCAACAGTAAAAGCTGTGTAGGCCCGGGACTCTTCATCCATCTTCACCTGCCAAAAACCTGACTTGAGGTCCATCGAGGAGAAGAATCGAGTGCTGACCATCGTTTCCATCATGTCAATCATTTTCAGCATGGGGAACAAATCCTTCTTTGTCCTTTCCTTTAGCCAGCGGAAGTCGATACAGAACCTCAAAGTCCCATCCTTCTTCCTGACCAGCACCATGGCGTTACACCAGGGTAAATTAGACGGCCGGATGGCGCCACCATCCAACATCTCCTGGAGATGTTCCCTCACTTCATCCACTAGGGGAGGCGCTATGCATCGGAATCGTTCCTTGAATGGCTCACTCTTAGTGAGCTCGATGACATGTTCAGTTGTGTCAGTACAGCCCATTTCATTCTTATCGAGGGAGAAGATGTGGTGAAACTCCATTAATAGCTGGCGTGCCTTCTTGGCTTCCTCTGCCGGCCACTCTTTCAACGCGTCCAGCCCTCCGTCTTGTTCTAGGATCTCCATCAACTTTTGCTGGCATTCAGGTATCATCAGCTTCGGTGCTTCGGCCTCCTCATCCTCATTGAGCTTATGCATAAAGGCAGGAGAGGGTTCTGCATCCAGCACCAGATTGGCTGCTACAACCCTGGTGATTACCCTTCCGCCGGATAGCTAGCTAGTCCTGTTAGGTAGGACCACGCCAACATTCTGGCTACCATCCTTCATTTCAGTGTAAGTCCGGAGTACATACAGTCCAACTGGCAGCTTAGCGTCGTCTTCTGGATATGGGGCTTGCGTCATCACCTTCAGCTTGCTGCCCATCATCGTGGTCTCGGCCGTCATACCGTGAACAATTTCCGACCCGAAAGCCGGCATGATGACCGGTTTGGTGAGCTTCAGCAGCTCGTCAACATCGGTAGGGTCCTGGTTGGTGTTAGTGGGATAGGTGGCTTCCTCCTGGTATGCAGCCTGGTATGAGTATAGCCGGTTGGCTATCTCATAGCTGATCCAGGCCTGCTGCCATTCAGGTGGCGTGCTCTCCATTTCTGATTCTTTCATCTGGCGCACCACCCGGTGCAGTGTCGGTGTTCCCAATATCACCGGCACTTTGTGGCTGAAGCGGCTGGTATCCTCAATAACCAGGGCCACTTGCTCCTCATCGTAGCTTGGTACCCCTTCTATTTGCATGCGGAAGGTTACGTAGCCAATCATGCTGGTATGTACCCCTCTGATTCCCAGGATAGACTTCCCCAAAGGGTCGCCAGCCAATTCTTCCAATGGGCCGACTGCCAGCCCTTGGGACTTGGCATACGCCAGCATGATAGAGTTGATCTGTGAGCCATTGTCGATTAACACCCGTGTCCTGGTCCCATCAATGTAGGCATAACCCAGATTCATGGGGCTGAGCCTCCTTGACCTTGGGTTGTCATTCCAGTAGGGAGATTTCGGGGGTTGGTTTATTTCTGGGGCTTTGCCGGTGCCCCCGGCGTGGCCCCTCTTTGACCCTTCTGGGGGACGTGGCCTCCCTTCGCTCCACCGTCCCCAAATAGGTTTAACCAGTCAGCCTCCTTGCCAACCCGGTCTTTAATCTCCTGGAGCCCCGGCCTCAAAGGCTGGGGACAGTCCCGCCAATGGTGCTCCAGCTCATGACAATTATAGCAGGTGCCGAAGAAGTTTTGAGCCTCCTCAGCCTGCTGGATAGCACAGACATAATAGCCGTCTTTCCATTCCTCCTTTTCTTCCTCGGAGTAAGCGGCCGTGTCATCGGTGCTGGTGTCTGTCTCTTCGTATTTCATCGGCTTCGCATTGATGACCCCGGCCTTAGCCCGCTTATGGTCCTTCTGGTAGCTGGGCTTTTGATAGCCGGCTGATGTTGAAGCCGGATAGCCGGTGAAAACATCCTGACGGAGTATCTGCCGGTGCTCCTGCATTGCTTCAATCCGGCACACTGCCTCCACAAGGTCAGTCACCGTTATACCGGGATTGTCGAGTAGGTGGGAGATCAGGGGCTTGAATTCGTCCCAGAGGCCATTATAAAATGCCTCCTGGGTGGTCCTCTCCAACTCTAACTCATCGAGTCGGCCTGGGAACTTATCCTGTATCGCTACCTGCAGCCTTATGAGGTGCTGATAATAATTTTGCACTGACTCTCGGTGCAATTGCTGGATGCTGCACATCTCCGATTGGAGATGGAGGTACGAAGCCAACTGCCCATACGTTTTATCCAGCGCCACTAGAATGGCATTCAAGTCACCCTTGCTGACCTTATTGGCCAGCCGGGCCGAGTCCTTCGGCGGGCCCTCCAAGGACTGGAAGGCTAAGCTCTTGATCCGGTCCGTGGGTATCTTGTCCTCGATCAGCTTGTCCACGGCATTCCTCCAGTCAGTGTATGCCATGGCACCCTCTTTCTGGCTATTCTTAAACAACGGGAGGGTGGTGCCCTTGTGGTGCCAGTCGTGGATGCGCTTCCTCTCCTGGCGTTCTCGCCATTGCTGCTGCTTTTTCCGTTGTTTGTTCCTCTCGGCCACAGTGACCTGGTGAGAGGTCTCGGTGTCGTAAGCAACAATGTCGTCATAATCTTCTTCATTGTCAGTGGAGTCATAGAGGGAGGTGACATCACTAAAGGCGTTGACACCGGTTTCTGTGCTGGTTTCCACACTGGCCTCCACTGCCGACTCGTAGGGCTCCTCATCTGTCTCAGTTCCTGATGCCCCGGATAGTGTCCGGAGAGGGTGCAACAGCTTCTCAATCTGACGATCGGCTATCGATTTTGTGTGTGCCTCATCACCCAGGCCTACCTGGCGTTCAGCTAAATGTTTGGCAAAGTATTTATTGGCGCACTTTACCATTCCGCGCCCTTGGGCCGTTGTGGCCTTACTAGAGGTTAACTTCTCCGCTGGCACCCCTTTGGCCACGGACAGTTTCTGCCGAGTTTGCTTGCAGATAAAGTCACGCACCCTAACCAGGGTGTGCTTCGCTTTGGAGAGGGTAACAGGTACCGCGAGTATCTCCACGTCCTTGCCGGCCCAGTTCCAGCAGCACTTGAACATCTCAGTGGCTTCCCCTGCATCTTTTTCCTTCAGGCCCTCGCCCACAGAGCACCGGCCCTTAAAAATTAGGCAGGCCATGGGGCTGAGGATAGCAACATCCATGATGTCTGGAAGACCACATTCCAAGTGATCCTTAATCATCTCCTCTGTCCAGGTGTAGGCCGGGACAGTTCTGTCAATCAGCACCGGCCCATGCCAGTGGTCCCGCTCTACTTCTATGTAGATAGCGTACCGCTCACCACGGTGGCACTCTCCATCCAATGGACGGTCAGCCTGCTGACCCTTTGAGCGACCTCTTCCCTTAGACGTCTTACTCTTCGCGTCATGGGTTTCTTCGGTGCCCCCCAGAGCTCCCGCTTCCATTCCTTCCGTCTCCTGTTTAGCCGGTGATTCCCTGCCAGTGGTGCTTGAGCCTGTCGGCATGTTGAATCGTTGGTGGATGCACTTTAGCGTCTTGACTCCCTTTTCAGATATCCTCGGACAACCGGCATGAAAGCACCAGTGCGAGCTATCAATTTAGAATTGCTATTGCTAGTATTTAGTGTCCGGTCCCCTGTGGGATCAAATGCCAGTGCCAGTGAGTGGTACTTTAGCCGACTCACCAACCAACCGGTGAACCCCGGGTGTCTTCATTAGCCGGCGAATACCTGCCGGTGTGCCTGACCATGCTGGGCCACAGATTCACTCCCCTATAGCTGGGGGCTAGGAAATAAGTACGCTAGGGTATGACTTAGTAGTTTTCAACAGGACTCCAACTGACAATTGACCAGAGTGTCAATAGGCATCACCCACCCAGGGATGCCACATGTCGCGGTTTTTCCAAGATGGGTGGTCGGCTAAGATGTTCCTACTTTCCCCTTGTGCCAGTGGTGAGAATGCCACTGGCCTATAGTACTCTCTGCAGCGACTTAAGAGGGCGGGCACTGCTCCAGTCCTCTGAACGGTGGTCCTTGTCCTGTCTAATTGCATATGCTGGCATACCGTTGTGCGCTTAGGGCACTGGACTATTACTTAACTATCGCACTTAAGACCTCGTCGGTGAGGCCCGATCATGGCTAAAAGATAACTAAACTAAATGGATTACTATTTAGAATGCAGAGGACTCCAGCGGAGCCAGAGGCCAGTATCCCGGTATAGCCAGTCAAGGTGCTCCGGTGGGGTTGAGTTGGTGAGGCACCGACAAGCTAGGGCTACCAGAACAGTGGATTCAAGCCTAAGTCTGAATCTGGGGTGAACCTGACTAAACTCCCCAAACTCCGTGAGTTCGAGCATTTATACCATTTGGAAGGGAAGGGAAGGGGCCAGTTGGGCACTGGCTGCACATGTGTGAGTATTAATTACTCATGCATGTGCAGACCAGGATGGCGGCTACAGTGAAGCCATAGCGGCCTGAGTAACTGTAACCGGCTATTCCCCTTCTCTTTACAAAAGAGAGGCTTGGCCGGCTTAGTACAAAAAGGTTACAGGGACGCACCTTGAGTCCGTTTAACTGTGGCACCTATATCTTTAGAAAATCGGTCACAAAGGGAAGATACAGTTATTACCACCTACATCCAAAGGATGAGAAAAGGTAATATTTTCAGATTGTCTGTCTGTCCACCAGGGGGTACCTGAGCCAGGTCCAGCTGGGGGGTACCCAAACCAGGTAAACCAGGTCCAGTCAGGAGGGGGGTACCAGAGCCAGAGGGTGGTACCTGGGCGAGGTCCAGCTGGGGGGTAGTACCAGAGCCAAGTCCAGCTGGGGGGGGGGGGGTACCTGAACCAGGTCCAGCTGGTGGGGGTTACACAAGCCAGGTCCAGCTGGGGGGTTACCTGAGCCAGGACCAGCCAGGGGGGTGCTTGTGGTACCCCTCCCCAGCTGCGATGGGGTAACCCACCCCCCTCCAGGACAGGATAGCATGCGGCGGTATGCCTCTTGCGTTCACGCAGGAGGACTTTCTTGTCTATGTTAATGAACACCGATCCTCGACTGAATAAAAATCCCTGATTTTAAAAATTGGTAGATACTTTGGGATAATTATCTGGCTGCATGCAATTCAACTCTCCGGCAGCTTTTCATCATTTAAAAGCTGAAACTTAATTTCCAATAAAATCCGTTGAATTTTATTTACCTAACGAATGTGGTCATGCATCAAATAATATAACCATCCAAGTTTTCTCTACCAAAATCTTTCCTACTGTAACATTCACACAGATGAAAGCAAAATCACATTTGTGTCATTTACTTTGATAACAAAAATTACATAAAAAGAAAAAAAGGCAATTGTTCACCCAAAACTGCTTACAATTTAAGAAGAAAAGAAAAAGTGCACGACTTTAAGGACAATAGCTATGATTCCAGCAAACCTAAATCTCAATTTTTGAAATAAAGCTGATTCAGTCTGCTCTTACATGCGTTACCCACCTTTGGGATTGCTTTACACCTGATGCTTTTAAACATTCACGTCAGCTGTGTATGTCAAAGAGCATTAGGTAAAACACTTCGGCCAGCTGAACTATCCTTGTGTAAAGGCATTGTATTTCACCTGCAGTCAATCATACTCTGTACTCTATTGTCTGTGATTAGAAGCAAAGTTGTAAAGATGTATGAAGTTTCTACAGGGAAGCTGCTGGGTCTGCATATTGCAGGAAGCTATACTACGATTCCAGTTACATCTAAGCTAAGATTCTATGCTATTTTCACATAATGTATTTTGCCTACACTTACAAAGTTGGAAACATTGTGTTCGTCTAAAGAGGCGGTTACACTGAACTGGAAAACAATTTGTTAGTTACAAAATATATCGTGTAAATTTCTAAGTGCACAAGTGTCCTGTTGCATTACAATCAACACACAAAGAAACATCTACAAGTGACAATGTAATTGTACTTCAGAGCATCCTCAATTAGAATATAGTTTCTGTGACGATTCGAAACAAATGAATTATCCAAAATGTAAAAGGTAGTGCTTTTTAGAATGAAATTCAATTGATGATATCTCTGTATTGGATTTAATACCAGTAAGAAACCTTTAAAGTGACGCATACTAAATGAATAGGTGATATCTCAATTATTTCAGCAAGTCAAATAAGTAGAGTTAGAGAAAAACTGAACAGTTTTTTATCTTCTTACCACAACCAGCTAGCACACTGAAACAAGGTGAGAATACCACACAGCAGTAGAATGAAGTTCACAGTAACTAATCTAAACTTATTTTTAACTTTGCAATATCACACAAGACACCTATTTTTCCAGGTGATATAATTGATACACATGATGAAAGGTTAACACTGGTTTTGCCTTGTGAGGCGCAAACAATTCAAAAGGCTAATTCCATCAGGATGGTCTTAAGATAGATCTATTTACATTATTAACCTTTAGTAGCTAAATAACACTACACTCTTATTCAGACGTTGCTACATTTACATTCACCGCGCAGAATAAAAATTACAACAGGTTGGAATTACTGACAGATGATAAAAGGAGAAGGAATAAGTGGAAGTAATGCCAATGTCCCTCGAAAGTGCAGCCAGCTTTTGCTCAGGCAGAAGAAGTTCCTTTATCTCTTGTATCTTTTCATTCCAACATAATACTGAACTCCAGCTACAAGTGTACATTTGTGAATCATGTCAATATTTCAATTTGAGAATCTACTATGTAACTTTTTGAACAGTTTTACTCCACATCTTTTTCAATGTCGCACTGTTGTGAGCAAATTGGCCCTGGTACAGGAGGGAACTCAGTGTTTGCCTTACACTATTAGACACTAAGTACAGATGCTGGCGCCACAGGGAACCCACCGAAGAAATCTAATTTAATACAGCAAGAACCACACGAGTATGTCTCAAAATAAACCGAGTGTTTCCACACAGTGCTTCTGACGATGCAGTTGAATAAAGTTAATTTTCTCTCCTGTCATCAGACACTTACAGAGCTAAGGTGGGACGTCAGTTAACAAACACTGAAGGGAACTTTCTCTTTCTATTACATATTTAATCAGTCTATCAAAAACCTCAATCTTCCCCCCCCCCCCTGTATTCCAATAATAAGTTATCCTTCAACATGTAATGAAGAATGATTTCGTAGAAAAGTACTTGACATAATATATAGAGGTAACTTGAGTGATCTAAAATATAAAATATTTGACGAATGACGAAACATTCATGTCTGAAGTACAGTTGAAACAAATCATGGATAGTCTGCACTTTCTCTCCTCTGCTGGAAAATGTACAAGCTCCACCCTCATTCATTGAGGCTGGTGTAGCACAAAGGTGAACCGAGGATCATTACATAGAACAGAGTAAACATACAGGTTAGGAGCTTGTAATTAAGTAAATTGTGCAGGCTATGAAAGACCAACAACTCCAGGTAATTTTCAGTCCAGTTACCCAACGTCATGAAAATGATTCCACAAAGTGATCATTTATGCCAAATCGAAATAAACTAATGATCTTCTTCTTGGGATCCACGGTTCAGTAACTTAGTAGTAAAATTCATTGTAATACACTGAGATCAACTAAACTTGGCTTCCTTAAAGCGAATAAATCCTATCATCCTTCTACCGCTTGATTGATAAACTCTACTTTTAATTTAGTCAGTTCATTTAACTTTTCCAATTTTAGTTCGTCTCGGTGCGATGTTTTAATCCGTTGATTGATAGATGTTGATTAGCAAGTTAGGATTTCAAGTTTTCAAAGACTTATTTGGATACAGTCTGGATAAGTTTTCCAAAATTCCTATTACAGTTGTTATTATCGCCCGCATCCGAAGGATGAGGGAAGGTAATAGTTTCAGTTTGTTTTTCAGTCCACAGGGGGGGGGGGTACCCCAGCCAGGTCCAGGTCAGAATGAGGGAGGCACTCTGGTCAGGTCCAGGCCAGGATGGGTGGTACCCCAGCCAGGTCCAGGTCAGAATGAGGGGGGTACCCTGGCCAGGTCCAGGTCAGGATGGGGGGGTTACCCAGCCAGGTCCAGGTCAGGATGGGGGGTACCCTGGGGTAACCCCCCAGCTGGGATGGAGTACCTCCCAGATGGGATGGGGTACCCCTGGCTTGGATGAGGGAAAACTGCTGCCTATAATGCCAAAGGGAGCAGCCATCTTTTTTTCCAAGCACTTTTAAGCGAGTGTGAAATTTCTCGTTGTGACATTAAGGTGTTTGCTGTCAGCACTGTGATATCATTTGAGTCCCTTCCATAATAAGGACAGAAGTGATCTAGTTATGTAAAACAGTAATTTACTATGGTTCAAAATCAATTTTCGAGCGCATCTTTGTGCAATTTCAGCACCCAAATCCCTTCCTGTCTATTTTAAATAACCATTTTTGCGGCAATAACAATAGTTTTACCTAACTATCAACCTGTATCAAGATGAAGTTTATTACTGATAACCCTACATAGCTGCTGAAAATGTTCATATTTATTTTGATCTAGCTATATGCCCATTTGAATGCAAAGCAAAATAAAAGTAAATCTAAGTAATTACTAACAAGAAGCCCATGGGCTTTATGCAGAGCTGTTGTGGCTTGATTATTTAAATTTTTTTCTTTGTAAGTATTAAATTTAAATTTGTTTCAATAAATGTTCAACTTCTATGGCTTTTACATAGCATCGGCCCCTTGCCTTAATATTATATAGATCTAAACTTAGATCTATATAATATTAAGTTAAGCAGTTGTTGAACTGAGTAAACAATC
>JBCAUG010031942.1:0-10224 GCA_038406175.1 Haplosyllis leylae
GATTTCAATGGACCTGGAAGCCAACTTCATCATTCAAATACTCAAAAACAGAACGGTGAACCTTCTTCAAACTTCACGGAGTGATTCCTATTATCATTGTCTACAATTTGCACCATAATTTATTTCATTCGTGATGATTAAGTCAAGTGGGTACAGCAACCTTAACTTCTTTTCGCTACGTCTACCACATAAACTGTTCGAATCTACCATGCAAACTTTTTGCTGGCTCGTAAGAATCGGCTTATTCATCTATCTTCAGGATGGTCCCCGCGTCACTTCTGATTGGCTGTTTTGAGGCACATTAGCCAACTAGATTAGGGAATGTGCTGATTAGGGTCTATGTCTCCTTTGATCGGTGTGTATTGTCAATCAGCTTAGCGCATGATGACACAGGAAGAAGCACTGAAACGCACCGTCCCTGTCAAAAAATCGACAAGATAGGATATCGAACGCAAGGCCATGGCACGATGCAGTCAGAGGGTAATTGTACCTTGCTCACAAGGGGGTGGCGGGGGGTGTTCTTTGAATTTTTGGATTTTTCAAATTTCGTTGTCCATTGATCATCACAATGTCCGTTCCTGTGAAAAAATTATGTAATGGAAATAAACATCAATATCAGAATACGAATACCGTCTTATTCGTTGAAGGTTCCTTTCATGTGCAAATGAAATGCCTTTATAATTATTCGTTGAAGTTTTCTTTCATGTGGAAATGAAATGTCTTAATAATTCACACGACCATTAATCTATTTAATGTCGTAATGCTGCCTTTGTTCACCTTACATATCAACCGTCTTAACAAGGAAGAATCAGGCTCGTATTCTAAGTAAATGAATAGAATCGTTAATGAGACATCTATCTTATTCTTGGCATGAATACGAATAGAAATTAGAATTCTCAAGACCACTGTGCACAAAGTTATAAGTAAACTCTTTACCTAAACAATTTCTACCTGTCACGGCGAAACAACGGATGGTTTTCAAAATCCCTACAATATGCTGTTTTTCGTTTTCATAAAAATCGTCCAATTAAAAAACTACGTTACGTCATGTGGAAACGTATGTCTCGCCTTCCATGTTCTCATGTTAATTGAAAGGTGACAAGTGACAAACAGCGAGTGAAAATTAAGGACTGTTTCATCATTAATACCCCGTAATTAAAAACTTAAATATTCTACGCACACAATTAGTTTAATTAGCCTTTTGAAAACTGAGACTGTGTTGCCTTTTGGAAATTCAGTAATTAGAAATCTCTTCTGATCCTCGAAGTCAGATTTTAGTAGTACAGTATCTCCAAGATAAGAAAGGAACGGGAAATTTCATCATTTGTCAATAGTATCTGCACTTCTTGAAATTAGCAATCCTCCAAGAAGCATGATATCAGGTCACGTGTTCTTTCTATTTCCTTAATATTACCTACCTAATTTAGTTAAATAGATCCGTACTAAAGTTATGTGGATACGGAATGTTAGGCAGTGTTAATAATTGTCAACGCAAACAAAGGCAGCACCAGGAAATCTCATTGTTACGAAACTAATGCGCTTTCTTCACGAGCTATTGGGATAAGCCTGGATTATTAACTTTATTTTCGGCAGATCATTTGATTTATGTACAGTTCAGTTCTATTGTATTCGAGCTGCTTTTGAAAAGCTTTCAACACAACGCCCACAATATTCCATAGAAATGACAGGTACAAGACCCTCGATTTCGCACAGTCGTTGAGGCGCCTTTTACTCATCTGCAACTCTTTCAGTGCACCAAATAGGTGGTAGTGATTTGTGTGCCCTAACGGTTATGGAAGGCTGTGGTGTCACTTCTTCTCAGTAGGAAACTGCAAACTGCCTTTCCAAGTTTGGCTACATCAGGTGTGACACTACAGATAGTGTTCCGTCTGATACTCGGAACTTTTGATTAAGAAGCGAAGCAATTGCGGATGACATAACACGTCAAACTAGTAGGGGATATCCTTCTGTTACGTTGTCTAATGTGTCGTACACGGTGTATGAATAGTAGAGTAAGTTAGAACCGAGTGTCAAATTCTGCTTATATTCAGTTCATCAAATCAAACCGTGTTATCCTTTTTGCAGGAACAATCGTCGTTTCAATTTTCGTAAAGGCTCTGCGTGAACTCAGATCCAGTCTCTCTAGTTCTTCAAGCTTCGGAGCTCGCAAAGCCCTCGGGCCAGGTAATTGGTCCTATTCTAATATGGCTTAATGCAAAAAGGGGAAATTAAAAAAGAAGGTGATTTGAAGGCTTTGAAGATATTGGCCGCCATTTTACATCTGTCAATACTAAACAAATGGTTTTGTGCAGCGATAGTGGGCCCATCAGGAAAGCAAATCCGAGCATTTCATTGGCTGTTGGCTGCTGGCGCAGGCTGGCTATGTTATAGAATGAATTTTTATAGAAAATAGTCAAAAACGAAATTAGTAAGTGAAAAACTACAGTATGAAAATCAAAGAAATCACATCAGTTGAGTAATATATCACTTTAACTTTGACTGAACTTCTGACTGCCCTAAGCCTTCCCCTGCAAGTGCAGAGATAAACACCTAATACAGTGAAGAGCCTTTCACAGGTCACTTAGCCTGTTTTACGGAGCGTCTAAAAGGTCCTTTCACAAATTTGGCAAAAACAGTTCTGTGTACCAACCCCGTGATTTGCTGTTGAAAGAAAAGACACAATGAGAGCACATGTAAATCTACGGTGTAAATGAAACTTAGTAACACAGCGGCCTGGATTTTTTTCTTGCGACAAAATAGGATGCTTTGAAAGCATTAATAATTGCCTTCATGAAGACATCAAACCTCTAACATCACTCGTTTATCTTTGTAACATTGGATAACGGTCGCAACTGGTTTCCCACGCGAGTTCAGAAAACGTGCAGTTGATATCTCAGTTGCTTTTGTTTACCACAAGAAAAGCAAGTTGCTGGTGAGGGATATCCGTAGCTCACCTGTTGGTTGAATTTCATGGATTGTGCTTTACTAAAAAATAAAAGAAATCCGATCAAAAACATATCTTGTCGACTACAATCTCAGAAAAGGCGACAACAAGAACTACGAATGATTAAGACTTTTTCAATTTGTTGCAAAAGGTGTGCATGACCAAATGAAAGCCAAACTCGTCTGTCTGTTCCTGTCTCTTGAGGAGACACAGACGAGAAATTCAAGGAGTTTTGATTTGCAACGTTGGCACACGCGAAGTGTCTGCCTGCAATATGGTCCCATTCCAGTGGGGCTGTCTGGGCCAAGTGTACTTTCTTCTCTTGAATCTACTTCAGTCGCAGGACAACCAATTAAGTTTTCACAGAAGAAATTTGCAAGCATGTAAGTGGTGTAAATTATACGGAAAACGGCATTGTGCAAAGTCACGCTGATTTTGGCCGATCTAGCATCTGTGAATAAATTGCTTCAGCAACTTCCTTCACCAGAAAAGCACACAGCAGAATGGGTATAGGCTACTGGAAAACATTACACTTTCTGTATGTTTTGTGAGGTTTGGTGACAATGGTGAGATAAAACGCGTACACATTTAAATGTTTAGGTCAAATGTTCTGTTCAAGAGCAGCACCAGTGCAAGGTATGTGCATATCCTTGTGTAGTTTGCAAAAAATAACAATAGAAATGCGGTCAGTTATTCTGAAGAACATTTCGCTCAGGGCCCTTTCTTTGCTGGCGCATCCTCCCTTGATACTCTCGCAAGCCAATTCAGAAATCTACAAACATCAGAAAAACTATGTCTTATATCATGTTAATACCTATTGCATATGAAGGGTAAGAAAGTCCCTGGTGGATGAAACAGACAGTTTTCCGATGTGGATGTAGGTTTCTGAATCTGCCTGAGACAGGAATAACGTGTCAGTAAAGAGAGGACGGTCCCGTTTGTGTTTCGTAAACTTTTTGTGAGAACAGATTCTGGATAAAAGCCTGCTCATGAAAAAATACCCTTTGCATTTTTGGTACGCTCTTGTTCTGAATCAAAACGACAAGATCAATGTGTTTGGCCACTGCTCTGCAACCGTGATCGACGGTTTTCCTGTTGACATCAACAAGAAGGCTGTCACCTTAGAAAAAAACATGAAATCTACCCAAAGTTTTCCATTATGGTCCCGCGAATCAACTGTAATTCAACTGACAATGAGATTCGTACGTTGCAATACTACTGATTTATTTCCAAGAAATTGGATCGTTCCCTCCCCAATAAAATAATGGTTACATGAGGAGTAATCAGGAGTCTTGATGTTGGGATGTTTCGTGTGGTCTCTCTGAGGTCAAGAAAGAAGTTCTCACACTTCTCGCTTTGTAGCCTCATTTCCAGGGGGCTAAATTTATGGTAAGGTTCAGCATTTTCCTCCTTATGCTTGCGTGACTCCTGCAACGAAGAGAACTAGCTCCTGGTCTCAAAACTTGGCGTGTATGGCCTTTCAGCGTCTCTCATATGTGAGTGCAAGTCACCTGAGTTTGAAGGACTTTCCGGGGTTAAGATCATTCCTGCTACAAATACCTTTCATCAAATGGGATACAGAACCCTGGAAAAAATGACCAAGCGCCAAACAAAGTTTTTCACACAGCTTGTTATTGTGTTTTGTTGACTGTTGCTGTACCGTGGCAACACTGATATTTTCCCGTTTACTAGAACTATTCTAAATTCTCTGCCACGTAAAGTGACTGGTCTCGTCCACAAACTGCTCCAAAACATGTGGCCGTGTTGTGAACAAACAACGGCCGAAATCGTCAGAAACAACAGTCTCTTCAGTAAGAAGAAGTCATCATCCCCTAATCTAATATTTCTGTTTTTGGACACCAATCATTATTTTACTGCCTCACAATATACTTTTCTTTCTTAAATTTTTAGAGGACACAAGTCCTTTTTGTGGGGTCACTGATACCCCTGTTTTGGACTTTTGGTGATGTCTGCTCTGGGTTTCAAAGCCAGGTTGGATCCCTCACTTGTGTGCTTTACTGTATACAATGGATTCCTGATATTCATCTCTGGTGCGACACCTGCTGACCTCTTAGCAGCCAGCATAACAGTCAAGCCTTTTTGACCTACACACCTGCAGACATGTCCAGAGGTATTGGTCGAGATCCAATCCACAACTTAGCGTGCAGCAGTATAGCGCTCTTAACCATTCGGCCACTCCGGCTCGGCTGCCTCATAATCTACTCAGTGAATATTGGTTTCCAGCAAGAGTTGCATTACTGGTGGTAAGGGGATGTTCCCCTTTTGAGAAGAACCTGCCTGGATAATTTTGAACTCATGCAAGGATCTTTCACGAACAACTTTCTCAAGGAATTGAATTGTTGTGAACGAGCCATCAAAGTGAAATTCTTTATTTTGTATTCCTTTTGTGGGATCTTTTTTCGCAGGTGAACTTTTTATTTAAATTTGCCAAAGATATATTGACACGGAGTATATTTCATTGGCACTCAACCCACACATTTAATAATAACACATAGTTCCAAGAGGACAACATCCAAACGAAAACTGTGATTGAAACATACGACAGGAAAAGTAAGCTAATGTTGCATCATCACACATTCAGAAGAAAAGCTGTTTATATCCCAAAGAAGATTGAGTTGGCAATTGTCTTGATTCACTGTGTTGAAACAGTATCAGAATAAGGTCAAAACTCCCATGCAAAGAAACATCTATCACCATGATACAGTTCCCACAGCCTGTTACAATAATTTTTCGTGTTTCTGTATTTCTTTATTCATTTCACTCGGCAGCAGCCTCAAAACTAGGTCTTTACCTGAAAGCAGTTTTTGACAACAAATCTTACACAGGATGTGTTGGTATCAAAGGAGTTCATGTAAGAATTACCGTTTCTCTCTTATGGTAGATTTTCAATAATACAATAAGTCTTTCTCTGTGAAAAAAGTGATCACTAAAGAAAATATTAAAAATACCTAAACGTAATCACTCTTCAAAAGAACCTGGAGGAGGCAAAATGTTTTAAAAATGTCATCGACACAATTTACTCTTGTGAATTAATTTTTAGCAGTGTCTCAAAAACCACACTTTAAACTCTTAATTTGAAGGCTATAGCATTTGAGTTGCAGTCCAGAGTTAAAGTCCCGCTGAAAGTACGAAAGACGTGTAAAAAGATATTACCCACTTCAGATGAACTAAGAATAAGAACATCTGCCAAAATAGCCGCAAGGGGTCAACTATTTAAATACGCCACTTTTAAACTCTAAACAACATATATTCCTATGATGACATTCCTCATTTTGTGATAATAGAAAGGCAGAACTTCACACAGATTGAGTAAACATAGTCATCACGCGTTAATTTCCTATTTCGAGTTCAATCAATAAATATGCTAGAAGAACCTGTGCAATATTTCAGTAATCTTTTGTAGTATCAGGAAACTCATTTCGTACGGTTTAATTTTCAGAAATGTGAACAACATTGTATGGAAGATAAAGTCATATGATATTATACTCCCAATACCTTTTAAGAAACCAACAACTTCAACCTACGTTTTTCTCACAATTCGAACAGTTGGCTAAAGGACACGTGTAACAAAGATATCATCTCTTTTCTACTGGCGAGCCACAGCCTACAAATCCAAATGTAAAACAGGTACAGTTACAAACATTTAAACTGGTTTTCCAGTCTGGGGATTATTAATCCCAAAGCTCACATTCAGTACATTTTGCAAAAAAGTTTCATAAGAATCTGCATGCATGTGAAATATAATATCAATACAATTTGCCAATTTCACACAATTTTTATGAACTGTTATTAGAAAATACAACCACAGGCCAAGTTGTACAACGAATTTTCCAACCAATAAAATTGTTACCCCTGAACTATTTGGTTATGGAATTGTAAGTGTTCAAAAGTTTATTATCAATTCACTAACACAGTTCCCCAGTTGTCATAATCAGAGATAAAAGTTTGCACTAAAATTCAAATACCAATTGCAATGCTGACTGCACAACAAAAATCATATTGAGTGGGGATGTGAAATGAAGACTTCACATTCGGTTTGGTTTATCAGTGCTACCTGCAGTTTCGTGTTTAGTTGAAACCAAACTTACAAATCTACTTACCAGGGGTTGCGTTACTAAATATCAAGTTTTACCTTCCATAGGAACCATTTCTAATAGCATTTAACTTACAGGTTTTTGATTAAATATTGTAGTACTCATAGCTGTACCTACTGTTTTGAAAGAAATTGCGTTAAACCTTTACACCTCTATTTCGTAACTGAACATGATGACAATAATGCAAACGTGTAAACTTCACAATCAACTTTATTTAATTGTTCAAGCTTCTTCCAACCAGAAACCTTCTTACCCGAACAGGCCTTTCTAAATCATTCATGAGAGCTGAGGCCTACACACTGTCTTATTTTACAGTCTTGTACTTTCGAATCCCCAGATTGTACAGGAAATATCAACACAAAGAATGTTCACTCTTCATCAGATTACATTTTGAGATTCTTCAACAATTTGCTCGTAACACCTACAAAATCCTTCCATGAATACGTTTTAATTATCAGTATGGGCTTTACAAAAAGTTAATATGGCAAATGATGCAAAAAAAATTTCTTCCTAAGTTAGGTAACTTATTTTCCAATTCTTTGAATTCTTTGCTCTCTGTGAACTTGACAACAAAATAAAACAGTTGAGAAGGTAACACAGGTGACTGACAGTTTAAATGTTTTAAAGCTCTTGGCCAGGTATTAATAATTTACCACCCGATCTCCAAACCGTCTGACACTGGAAACTAATAACACAATGGATATCAAGCATTGTTGGGAAGGCTTTGTCATCAAATGACAACAACCAAAACGTCAAGACGGATGGTTACTGACCTTAATCTGCTCGCAGCTAAGTGAAATATACAAATTCTTATGGTCAAGGACATTTATCAACTGAAGTAAATGACCTAATCTAAAACGCAACGCAGCACGTTGCCTTGTTGGGTTCATTTTTTCAAAGTGTTCAAAATAGCTTTCATTGTGAGTTTGGTCCCATAAACATTTGAACTGGAGCAGTTCATTAAACAACCGCATTATATTGGAAACACAAACGAGTTTCACACCACATACACAAACTAATTTACTTTTCACCGCTATTTTGAGGCACAAGTCGTCTAGGGATCCAAAATGAGATAAATTTTACATGACAGTTTCCAGTGAGGAGAATTCAGTGCAATTTGCCATCACCGTCTTCAGCAAAGGTATCAGTATAATTTGTCACAGGTTCGTTTGTTGACTACATATATCTGTATCTAATAGAGCTGATATTTATGATGCATCTGGACACGTCACACATGATATCTTGCCATTGAACACATCAATATCCTGAAGAAAACGCTGACTGTATGGATCCATATCAAATGAAAACCGGGCAAAAAGTATCAACAATTTGTGCGGAATAATTCATTGTTTGGAGCTGTTACTTGAAAGTACACCAAATGTTACATAATGACTTTTTATTTTTATTCTCTTATGTTCATGTCACTGGATGGTAACCTGCGACTGCGATTTCTGTCCCCCAAATCGTTGGAGATACGTACCAAGGTCTTTCCTTATTTGTACAAACATGAAGTTAATATCAATTTTACATTTTCCAGGAACGCTTCTGCATGTCGATATTTATTTTCTGAAACCATCCTGTCAGTCTGATATTCTTTCTTTACAATGATTTCATAAATCCATTCCTAACATGAAATGTTTTCTACATTATTCATATCTTGTCCTTACAAGATGTCCGTGGCCTTGTCTGCTTTCATGAATATGGCACGCTTTTACCAGTCCATGTCATGAAAAGTCGATTTACCACGAAAACATGAACAGGTATCCTGACATAACATTTGGAAATTTGTTGTACAATCGGCAAAGAAACCTATGAAAAAAGGGAGTAATCAATCAAACCTTCAAGATAAAACGGAACGCAGGAACATCACACTGTCACAATGGGTTTCGCGCCAGTCAAGTAACTGCAGCAGACTGCCGAGGAATCTCATGCAAACTCGTAGAAAGTTCGAAAAATCGAGGAAGTCTAAAATCCAACCATAAAGGCATCAGACATCCTTGGGATTTTGGGCATGTCACTGCCATGGAACCAGATGAAGAACTTGGCTTCTTTGCTAAAAAATAATTTCAGTTTTTGAATAACATCATGCATGTCAGGGGCTGAAAACAATTCTATGATGTCAATTATCGTTTTTATGTTTAACAAATAAATATCCAGCAAAAAAATTGAGGTCTCATGGGAGAGACCATTGACCAACAAAACTCGCACGAAACCACTGCTATGTGGTAGTTAATACACTTAGCCTTTAGGGCCTTTGAGCTAGAACAGTTCTTTGGAACAGTGCTGAATTGCTCCACATCTGATGTACAACGTTGCTACTACACCTGGAAAACACTCTGCAGACACAATGAGCACTGTTCGTATGCTTGTCTGCAATTCGACACGATGACTCCAACACCTTCCCTTCTTTTCCACGTCCAAACATCTTCCGATGTTAGCACAACATGCAATGTGAATAATTTTGTTTTACCTCCGCGACAAGTAAGTCAATTTACGGGCTTCACAATTCAGTCTGACAGTCCACACCTCTGTTCGATACGAGGTTCACCAGAAACAAATTGATCAGGGAGGGGAATTTACCTTTCTACAGGATGTTCCATCCTTGAAATATCACCTAGCAAAGAAAATAAACAATAAACGTTTAAAGAAACACTGTCCGAAGCGCAGTCTTCCAAACATTCATCACTAAACTTGCCCAATACATCTGCTGAATGTAACGTAGAATTTCTGATGATAGTTTTCAAGAATACACATTCAAGATGTAAGACAATCCTAAGTCTTGACCCGTTAAATATTACTATGGTATATAAGCACAAAACAGAGTGACTTCGTCATAAAATGCATTTGTGCAGATGACAGCGAAATATCTTTCAGCATTTACTAGACGAGTACAATGAGTGCGCAACTGAAATGCGATGTTTGTTTTGTTTTTTAACACGTAGAAACTAAAGCAGCGACCGCCGCAATAAATCTAAATGGGAAAAACAAATGATACAAATGGGCTTGCATAATAATTAGTACGCTTAGCCAGGTTTTTACTTTACCTTCGTCTGCATTGAATTGAGAATCTGTTGATTCCACGGAATGCTTCCTCATTTCTAACAACGGCATGGCTGAACTGTGCAATGTTTAAAACTGCTAAAAGCCTGATTAATCTTTTGCTTC
>JBCAUG010031953.1:0-10224 GCA_038406175.1 Haplosyllis leylae
AATCACTCCCTTGATTTGTTGACATTGACCATATTTGGCAAATTTGGGGGTGTGTCTTGAATACTAAGAGCTGATACATTCCAACACTTTGTAACATATCCCTGTTGTTTTGAGAGAACAAAATGGGTTTTACAGGACGAACTGGACAGAGGACGAGCTGCTCCTGTAGGGCCACTTAAATAATGGTTGGCATGTGCAGTCATAATTACATCATAAAGCAATGGTTGGCACTTTTGTTTATTTCAAATCTCGGATAACACGAATCAGAACTTTTAAAGATAAAAGTTGAAGAAATTATAGAGTTTAGTTTTCGATACTCATATGAAGAGTGTTGTATATTTAACATAATGCCCAGAAGAGTTGGAAGTAAACCCGAAGAAGGGACAAATGAGCCTATGGTAGGTGATAAATTAAAATCGAACTCTGTTGACAAAAAGGGAGTTGACAAGGACCTGGTCACCATGTTGACTAAAGGGGGTAACCATAGATCTAGTTCAAGACGAACTTCAAGCAGAGTAGTGAAGGCGAAAAGGAAGATAGACTTTGTTTACAGTAATGAGGATGAAAGTAAAGAAATTGATCAAAAGAAAAAGAAATCGACCAGGACAAAAAGTGTTAACAACAATGCACAAGTGGCATATGTTGACAAAAGAATAAAAACTGTGGAAGATGTCAAGAAAATTAATCCACAAAAGAGAACACAAAGTAAAGATACAAATGGTAAAGGAATTAATTCATTATTTGATGGTATTCAGATTTCAGTTAACTTTGATGAAGAACTCGACTATGAAGACGATTTGTCTGGTATGCATGAACAAGATGAGTCTGATAGCTTCAATGACGAGGCTGGCGTTGGTGAACAAAGTCGAGGTAGATCTCGATCATTGACGAAAGACGGAAGGAACAAACAGGTTCAAGATAATGTTGAGTTGCCTAATTGGAGTTTGGATAATGACTCCTTAAAAACAGCACTGGGACTCGGTGCAACTTCAGCAAATTTGAAAGACGAGGAGGTTATCATGAACAACCCACACCTTCGTAAACTACTCAATAGGATGTTAGACGAAAGAATAAATAATGCTCAGAAAAAGGGAGAGACCAGTGGGTCCCAGTTAATTTGGACAATTTCTCCCCAAGTGCAAGAGAATTGTGTAACAGCAAAGAACAATGTGAATACAGGTAGGTTGATAAAATCACCATCAGACACTACCATTTATGCACCAGCATTAAATAGAGTGGTACGCAGTGACAACAGAGTTAGGCTGAATGTGTTGTCAGATCAGAATGGAGGAGGACAAGTACAAGACGAGACAATTGTAAAAATTGTTAGTGGACAAGAGCCTAAAAGTGCGCAGTCTAATATGAATACGGAAGAACAAAATATTGAAATAAATAATTCAGATCCAATGATTCAAATCTCGAATTTTGTAGATCAGCTATGTGTAGAGCATGAAGAACGAATTGGATGCCCAAAATCGAGTATTAATGCACCAGGATTAGATGAAGTAAAACAGAGGATGGAAAATGTTCTGGTTGAGACAGAGAAATTCAAAGCAGCTATTGAGAACCCACCAGGTAAGCAAGCTTGGTCTTATTCTACTTCACCAGTAAAAGATAGTGAGAGTGACAGTAGAGCTGTTGTGGGTACTGGAGTTACTGACGATGATTTTTTCCATCTGACTTGTCATATCGATAGTAATCTGAGACAAAAGATTGAAAAGGGGGAATTTATTGATTTGGATAAGTTACTCCCAAAAGAAAATCCCTTTCAAGGAAGATCAGTAGCAAGTAATGAGACAAAGTTAGAGTGGGTTCAGAGCAAAGGTAGTACATATCTAGTTCCTGCAAAAAATGCCAGTAGAATCAATTGTTTTAGACGATTGGAGCAGGCATTTAGAATGTATGCCACAATTTATTGTACAAAAAACCCAACAAGATCAAGGGAAATTTGGCAATATGTGTCGGTGATCAACACGGCCTCAATGTCATACAGCTGGGATAATGTTTATAATTACGACATAGTATTCAGGCAGTTAATGGAGTTTAATCCAAGTAAGAGTTGGGCGGTAACTTATAATCAGATGTGGAATCTCTCCATGACTAACCCCATCACAAATGTAGGCCAAAGGAGAAGTTTTGGTGGGGGTAGTTTTACCAACAATAATGGAGTAAATACCAATAACAATAATTCAAAGAGAAAGCTAGATTATTGTTGGAGCTTTAACAAAGGCATAAAATGTAAATTTGGAAAGAGATGTAAGTTCATTGAGAGGTGTTCCTACTGTGATGCAGCATCACATGGAGTGGTGAATTGTGAGAAGTTAGACAGAAGAGATTCTGGAGTATCATCTTCACATGGGGGTGGCAAGAGATTCAAATCCAAGTAATTATATACTTGTCATACAATAATTAATTGTTTTATTTGTTTTATTCCATATTTATAGAAATATTGAATCACCAAAATTGGGATTTAGAAAGTATTGTAACTCCTGTGAGAGTGAAGATTTATGAGAAATTACTGAAGAATGCTGGTTATGACAGTACTAAGACAAAATTCTTAGTGAATGGTTTCACTAGAGGATTCTCCTTGAATTATCAGGGTCCTAAATTAGTTTCTAGAAAGGCAGCAAACTTGAAGCTGACTGTTGGATCACCAGTTGAATTATGGAACAAAATCATGACTGAGGTAAAAGCAAAGAGATATGCTGGCCCTTTCAGGAAGGTGCCTTTCAGATATTTCATTCAGTCTCCAGTAGGACTAGTACCCAAGGACAAAGGCAAGAAGACAAGGTTGATCTTTCATTTATCCTACCCTAAGTCAGGTAACTCAGTGAATTCAGGAATACCAGAGGATTTGTGTTCTGTGGAATATCCAGATTTTATGGATGCAGTGGCTATCTGTATGGAAGCTGGACAAGGGTGCTACTGTGCTAAATCTGATATGTCTATGGCATTCAGGAATATTCCAATGAACAAAGGTTCTTGGTGCTATTTAGTTTTGAAAGCAAAGCATCCTTCTACTGGAATAGTATACTATTTTGTGGACAAAGGACTTCCCTTTGGAGCATCTATCAGCTGTGCTATATTTCAAGCTTTCTCAGATTCAGTAGCTTTCTTGGTAAAGTACAGAACAAATAGACCATTAGTAAATTATCTAGATGACTACTTCTTTGCAGCCCTATGCAAAGCCATATGTGATGAACAGGTCAAAGTATTCCTGGATATTTGTGAGAGGATATGTTTCCCTGTGTCTTTGGAGAAAACATTCTGGGGAAGTCAAATCCTTACATTCCTGGGACTGTTAATAGATAATGTAAATCAGGAGATTTGCATTCCAGTGGACAAGGTGGAGAAGGCATTAGGTCTCATTGATTCTGTCCTTAACAAGAAGAAGAGTAAGGTAACTTTGAAGGAGCTGCAGCAATTGACTGGTTTCCTTAATTTCCTATGCAAGTGTGTGGTACCTGGTAGAGCTTTTGTAAGAAGGCTCTACAGTCTTGGAAGTAATGACAAGCTGTTACCACATCATCATATTAGATTGAATGCAGAGTGCAGAATGGATTTAGATATATGGAAAAAGTTTTTGGCAGAACCACTGATATTTTGTAGTTTCTAGACTGCTTTAAGCAAACAGCTAGAGACATTGACATGTACTCAGATGCTTCTGGCAGTGTACAGAAGGGCTTTGGGGCTTACTGTGGTACTTCATGGACTTTTGGAAGTTGGAACCAAGAATGGATGATAACCCACAAACCTAGCATAGAATATTTAGAATTATATGCAGTCACTGTGGCAGTAGTCCTATGGATCAGGAATTTTAAGAATGCTAGAATCATGCTTCATTGTGATAATGACAGTGTATGCAAGATGATCAACAAAAGTTCTTCTACCTGTAAGAACTGCATGGTTTTGATCAGGATCTTAGTTTTGGAGTGTCTTGTTCAAAATGTTATGCTGACTGCTGAATGGGTAGCTACTGGTGATAATGGGAAGGCAGATGCACTCTCAAGACTGGATTTTGCTAGATTTAATAAGCTAGGACCTGATATGAAAGGAGTACCCTGTGACAATTCCTAGCCAGCTATGGCCTATATCAAAGCTGTGGTTAAAGAACTAATATCATTGTTTTATAGGAAGAAGAAATAACAGAAACAACAGTGAGACTAGAAGTTCTTCAAATTCATCAAGGATCTCAACAAGACATATCCAACTTATCATTGATAAACTAATTAGCCAATCTAGAAGAGATTCAACCTCCAAGACTTATCTGAATGTATGGAGACAATTTAATAAATTTGTAATTAACCTTGATGTCAAACCAAAAGATTGGGAAGACAGAGTTTCCTTATTTGTGGGGTACAAAATAGAGAATGGCATGCAATCATCAACAGTGAAGACTTATGTTTCAGCAATTAAGAAGATTCTATTAGATGATGGATATCCTTGGGATGACAACAAAATATTATTAGGATCACTCACTAAAGCTTGTAGGTTGATCAATGACAAAGTGCATACAAGGCTGCCAATCCAGTGCAATTTATTGGAAATGATACTGTTTGAGGTGCAAAGGATTTTCACAAGGAGTGGACAGTGCTATCTCGAACTGTTGTACAAAGCTCTTTTTGCTTTGTCTTATTATGGACTTATGAGAGTGGGGGAAGTCACTAAAAGTGACCATGTAATAAAAGCTAAGGATGTTCATTCAGCTCATAACAAAGACAAATTGTTAATAATCCTATACACATCAAAAACACACACTAGAGGTATGAAACCTCAAAAGATTAAGATCACCTCTAATTTAGCTGAAAAATCAGGATTTTATGCAAAAAGAAATTTCTGCCCCTTCAAGTTGATGAATGACTTTATTGCTGTAAGAGGGGGATTTGAAAAACAGGAGGAACAATTTTTTATCTTCAGAGATAGATCACCTGTATCAGCTGGTAATGCTAGACAGGTGCTGAGAACCTGTCTAACTGCTATTGGTTTGAACCCAGCATTCTATGGTTTTCACAGTTTTAGGGTAGGCAGAACTACATATTTAATTAAATATAATTATAGCTTTGAGGAAGTGAAGAGGATGGGAAGATGGAGGTCCAACACAGTTTACAAATATATTAGACTTTGAAATTGTAAAATTGGTAGAAAAAACTTTCATGTTTTACATTCTGCCTAGGACCATCTGGAAAACTCACTCTCAATGGTGGGAGAGAGCAGAATGCGATAACAATTATTCGAATTTGCAATGATGCATTTTTAATTCAGCCAAATATGCCGCTGTTTTGTCAACATGTTTGCAAGAGAGACGCGATGTAGATCTAGATCAAATGATCAAAAGATTAGGATCACATTTGTCAGTTTCCGCTTTCTCGTTCTAATCAGGTCAATGCTGACATAATGAGCCTTTGGCCATGCCCTGTGTTGCTCCATCCAGAACCAGTGGGCAATTACAAATTACAGTGCGCATTGCAATTTCATGATCATGATGATCGCCAAAAGTATTCCGCAAATAATTTATTTTACGAAATTAGTAGCACATTTTACCATACAGTATTTTGTTTGTTGCACCTTGTAGAAGACCTCAAGAGCTTGTCACATGTCTGGATACTGGGGGACAATTTTCTTGCAGAGACATATAGAAAAAACTTTAAAAAGACGTCCGTGGATTTGTATTTGAAGACCCACTATGAAGTGACTCCATATGGAAGTAGCTGTTTCAGCGACAAAAATGTAAATGCACTGAGTCAGATCGTTAATTCTCTAGTCCTAGCAATGAATGCAAAGTTCCATCTTCCGGATTTTTTGATTATCATGCTTGACGACGACCTGATTGAATTTCTGCAATACAAAAAGTTTTTAGTTGCATCATTGCTGGGACCTTGGATCGAATATTTGGCACACTTTATTGATGAATCCTTCCAATCGAGATGGAACAGCCTTTCACCTAAAGCAAGATCATCACAAAAGCCACAAGTATATTGGGTTGAGTGTGCACTCCATGACAACTTTGACTACATCAACCAGCAGGTCAGAGAAACTTTCAATAAATGTCTTGAAGTCAACTGTAAAATATACTCTTCAATGAGGGTACTTAAACTGCGAGATCTATGGGATCGAAAAAATGACAACTTAGTCATGAATAACAGATTCACGAAGCAGGGTTATGCTGTCTATTGGCATGCTGTTGATGCGTCTTTCAAGTTTAATGTAGCCAAGAGAGAGGATTTCTTGGTTTGTGCGAAATTCCGTGCTCTAAAATCCAAGCTGGAAGATGGCAGTATGAATGTGTCAGCAAGGAAGCGGACACATGAAGAAAACATTGGATATTACCCTAGTATGCATGGTGGTGCAAAGAGACATGCCATTGAAGACGCTGAAGATTTTGATCGGGATGAAATGCTTGACTTTTTTCGTCGCAAGAAGGTGGTAGATCGCTTTCATTGGAACCGATCTCAGGGACAGCGACAGCCTCATTTCATGCTGCCTCATCCGAACTTTAACTGTTAAAGTAGAGACTTGTAATTTTATAAATTATTTTGGATTTTTGACATCTGTGATAACTTACATTCTTTGTATATTGTACATTTTTTGTATATTTATATTTCCCATGTTGATAATTTTTCCATGTATTTAATTTCGATTTTTGCTTGGGGCTGTCAAGCTGTGCTTGACTTGGTGGCAATGGGTTGCGCAAAAATTGAAGAACTGGATTACTGCATGGGCAGTGATAACTGTGTTTTCACAGTGATTTTCACCTGTACTGCATATGCAGTGATAACTGTTAAGTGACAATGATTTTCACCCAGTGAGGGTGTGAATGATTAACCTGGTAATTGTGGTCTAAAGATCAGACCAGAGAACAATTGTTTTGTTTTGGGTGCATTTACCCTGGGAACATCAATTTTCAATTTTGTGTTTGATTTGAAATAAACCTGTTTTCATTTCATTTAGTTCTTTGTCTTTTCTGTTCCTGTAAAACTTATAATAGGGAACTGGACAGATTGAGCTGTAGGTAGGGAGCACCCACAGCCTGTGGGGATATGGACATTTGGAGATACCAGTTCAGCTGGAGGCAAAACCCAGCCTCAGCCCAAGAAAGTGGGGGAATGGGAACTGAATAGCCCACAGACTGAGCTTGGACAAGGTAGGAAATAGCCCAAAGATTGAGCTGGGATATTGTTGACAATAGCCCAAGGTTTGAGCATGGACAAGGGAAATAGCCCAAGGATTGAGCTAGGATATAATGAGGGAAAGCCCAAAAGTTGAGCTAGGATAACAAAGAATAGCCAAAGATCTGAGCTAGGATGGCCCATAATTTGGACAACCAAATTACTTATAACCCCCCATTATACGTAGCTAAGCAACAGTATTTTGCTGAGATATCCTGTTATTTCCCACATTTGACATTCCCCTTAAACTATTTACATATTTACATTATTACATAATGTTCAACATTGATAACCCTACAGAAAAGAAGGAATTTTCCTATTTCTCTAAAACCAAGAGGACCCATCCTCATACATTATTTAATGGGTTTGGCCTCTCCAGTGTCTCGAGTTTGCTCAGTGACTATGAACAACCCCAAATCATTTGAGATAGGATAGCCAATAGTTCAGCCTGAACATCAGACATTTCTACATTGGTGGATTGGGCCTTTCTTGACTACCTACCTCCAAAGAGGTGGAATTTTCCTCGGTAGTAAAAGTTTGGACTCAGCAGAGGACTGATTCTCCCTGGCAACATTATTGGCATTCCTTCACCCCTGAGATTTCCCAATTGGCATTATCCTTGACAACTTTTTCAATCTCAATGCTAACTAGAGGGTGACTCTTGGAAAGTGACAAAGTTGTAGGACAGGTTACTGACCAAGAGTCTCCTCAAGATGCTTGAGGTTAAAGGGTAGGACTACTCTTGGTTCATAAAGGAGTACAATAGGAGCAGCAATGATAGGATTGGCTACCCATGGATAATAGAACATCCTGGACCAAATACCCATCCATGATTTTATTAGGGATTATCTCCTTTAAATGTACATGGTTCCCTAAGCCCTGAGTGTTTCAACCCTTCAAACAATCCCCAGTTGATAATGGTAACATCTACAATAGCAGAGGTATTATGCCCTTTTACTTCAATTGGGATTACCATAGATAAACCTTTGGTATTATCCAAAGTGGTCATTCTCCCAAGAACTTCAGGAATTTGGGGAGTAGCTGGTTGAGGAGGTATGGTATCCTGAAGGTGAAGACAGGAAGAGTAAAGAGTTAGGAAGAGTAATTTCTTTTGGGACCACAATATTACCAGTGCCTAAGGGACTGTTTTTCTTCCAACAAGACAATCAACATCTTTTTGTATCTTTACTTTTATCTCAACATAATATGAACGTATTTAAATTGTGTACAAGAAAGAGTTTCTTTATGAAACTAAGTTGGACTGTTGGACTGTATATTTTGATGCTAGGATCTAAATAAGAGTCCCAGCAGTACTGTTTTCCACCAACCATGTGGAAACCTTTGTGATTGTCATTCCAATCACTATCAAAGGGGGTTTCCACCAAAGGATATGGACTGATGTGAGATTCATTCCCACAATTTTTATCTGGTGGGTGGACAAAATTCCACCTATACTTCCTCCCCCTTTTGAAAGAGGAGTGATAGGTCCTCTTCATTTGGGAATACCTTCCAGCTTGATCAGTGTGGGAAAGATAGCAAGGGGAAGAACATGGGTCAGCTGGAAGGGTGCATCGGCCATTTAGGTCTACTGGGCCTGATCGCTGGCCATGGAGACCAACCCTTTGTAGTTTAACTGACTATTCAAGGGGTCTGCATCTCCAGTTGGTTTGACCCAGGCATTACAGTTACTGGCAGTACATGGAAGGGTATCAACAATGGGAACAGAATCACCTGTGTGTGAGATAACTGTATTGATGAGGGAGAATGGAGAGGATACCTCACTGGGGATCCATGTTGATTTGGACAGTACTTGCTCTGCAATGTTACAG
This sequence comes from Haplosyllis leylae, assembly GCA_038406175.1. Lineage (NCBI taxonomy): Eukaryota > Metazoa > Annelida > Polychaeta > Phyllodocida > Syllidae > Haplosyllis > Haplosyllis leylae. Next base: position 8,996 of record JBCAUG010031953.1, read on the forward strand.
CTGTTGAGGGATACAGAAGAGTCATACCCTTCTGAGATATTCTCAGACTTATCCAAAGGTAAAGGCATACAGGAGTTATGGTGGATACCTCCCTCACTAGGTACAATAGGTAGACTGTCAGATATAACAAAAGTATTCTGTTGGGATCTCAAGCCAGCAGTTATTCTTTTACCTACAGGGGAGGACCTTACAGGTTGGGCCAAGACTGGTTCATGCATGGGTAAGTGTGGGGAAGAATGTTTTACCATATAAGTATGAAGGACCCTTGGACCACTTGAGGACCCCACATTAACCATATTAGAGTCATCACTCTTTGATGGCATTAATGGAAAACTAACTTCCCCAGGTTGGAAATCCTCCAGCTCAGAGTCATCATTACTTGAACCATCCTGGGTTTATCATTGGAATCACGGATATCAGAAATGAGTGGACCATTCCCCCTATTTTGGGAATTAGGGGAAGATAGGACACACAGTGATGGTTTAGGAATGTCTGGTGAAGAAGCAATGTTTGACTTATCTGAACCTACCAAGGACTCAGTGTCATCTTCCAAATCTTCAAATGGATCATCATCACCAGAATCCTCAGAGACATTGCTGTCACTATCCTGATCATCTGAATCAATGTATGAGGAATTACTATCCACAATAGGAGCTACAGTGGAAATTGGGGGCATTATAACTTTGGACCTAGGTGACATGGGAGGTTTTGGATCTTGAGACATGTTTGACTTGGGAGGAACTTGGTCATGGGATTCAACTGATTGAGATGGTATGGACTGATAAGGGGGCTGCACAGATGACTGAGATTTGGGCAGGACACCAGGAACCTTAAGATTCCCTGAGCCTAATCCCATGTACTTTGGCACTGAATTGTTTCCTCAATTGAAACATTTGTCAATGGGGGACAATTGGTTCCATACGATCTGTGCTCTGAATTATGTGGCATACCCAATGAAGACTGGAATTCAACAGATCTTTCCCCAATGACCAGGAGATGCCTGGAGAGCAAGGCATCATATTTGTGATCATCAGGTTTCAAATGGGTATTCACAGGGCCATATTTATAAATCATCTCCCTTCTAACCCAGTGTTGTGATGGCCTATTTTTACTAGGGTTAGAATGAGTATGTGTTGTGGATATACCCACTTGAGTCCAGGACTTCTTAGGGTCAGGTACCAATGGGTGATATGGAATATTTGGAACAATGAATGGGGGTTTCAGAGGAG
>JBCAUG010031964.1:0-10223 GCA_038406175.1 Haplosyllis leylae
AGGAGTGAAGACTTTCACTTTGGTGACTCATTAAACTTTATGCAAGATGATATTGAATCCACTCGAGATCAGATTGAGCTGAACATGGGAAAACTCTAAAAACATGGAAAGACTTGACATTCTTATTTTGGAAGATGGAACTTTTGTGATCATCTTTGATCAGCTATTACAAGGCATACTTGTTTCTAGGTAAAAATCTATTCTGGGCAGAAGAAAATAAATATCTTCTTTAGATATCTCATTAATATGTGAAATGTCAAGGAGTGAAGACTTTCACTTTGGTGACTCATTAAACTTTATGCAAGATGATATTGAATCCACTCGAGATCAGATTGAACTAAACATGGGAAAACACTAAAAACATGGAAAGACTTGAAATTCTTATTTGGGAAGATGGAACCTTTTCTGATTATCTTTGATCAGTTATTACATTGTTAGCCACTCTGGGTGTCAACTACAACCAAAAATCACAATCACATGCCATGGCAGCCATTTCTGTTGTGTTTAGGAATGACTACTATCCAAGATGGCTGACAACATGTTGAAGTTGAAGATTGACTCAAACTTAGTGGCAACAGTTTTATTGTATGTCTTTATGTTGGCCGTGTGAGCGATGGGGGTCATTTTTGTGATTTTTGGTACACACACTTACACACAATCTAAACTTTCTGTACAAACTATTTAAGGATAACAAACCATTTATTGATTCACACTATTGATTAAATTAAAATAATATAGATAACAAATTGTTTATTGATAATCTGGTTCAGACGAAAGAATATTTAGTATAGCTGACTTTTTCGAGAATGATAAACAGGCAAAAATAATAATTTTTATTCCTTTTGATTCATCCTGACAATTAAAATCAGGAAGTGTATGTACTCACGTGCATAGTTCTCCGGCTGTAGTTTGTTGGTATCCCACGTTACACTCACATTTACCCGACCCTGCACAGGTTGGATTAAGGTTCGGATCTGTCGTGTTATCACAGTTCACAGGTGCCGCACCAGAGTTGCATGACTCATCAAACAGAGGAAGACTGGAATGTTACATTGTATTCAAATATGTTTGGATAAAACACGCAGAGGAGTAAATTATTAGAAATAAATACCGAGGACCCGAAGGTGCCTATATCTGATAATTTCACGGCCTCTGAATTTGTTTTATCGATTTTAAAAACTTTTAAGGAGGCATCTGTTCATACGACTAGATGATTCACATGTCGGATGAAAAGTTTATAATGAAATATTATTAAGTAACGATTTAATTTAGTTTCTTCCTTGCGAACATTTTGCTTGTGCGTGTTGCCACTGGTAATAATCATCCGTCTCATCTTAATTGTTCATTCCAAGAAATTCTAATTTTTTTCCTGCACATAAATGTGTCTGGTCTGACTACAAAATCTACGTACCGACACTCCGTTTTGCCGACTGCTTGGTAATCAGTTGGGCATGCGCACACTGTTTGTGGTCCACCGCTGCATTGCATTACTGTCGGTTGGATACACTGCATGGTATTTTGACATTCTCCACCGAGCTCTTGCAGCACTAGAATACAATTGAAAACGTCAAATCACTTCTGCATTTGTGTGAGACAATTCAAAGTTTTATTATGATTGCTTTATTTTAGATGAAATTCCTCGTTGGTCCAATTATGGGCAAGGATTCGCAATAATAGGAACAAATACTGGGTTAAAATGTCCTTTTGTTGCGTTAATAAACTTCATAGAGGCATCATCGTTAATTCTTAAAGCTGCACATTGTTCATGGGTAGGTGCGCAGGAATTTAAAGCATTAGTCAATGATCGTAAACTTTCCACAATGGAGTTTTCTCTAAACGGAGCAGAACTTTCATTGAATTCAGTGAATTCAGCAAATTCAAGGAATCTGAGAAATCATTGAAGCATGAATTGGGTTCAGTATAAGGACCTGCTCTGTTGCCTGTGGCTCTGTGGTCTAGTGGTATAATCTCTGTCTCTTACACAGGAGATCTTGGGTTCCAACCCCACATTGCTCATTTTAAAATTTTAATTTTGAAAGCATTTAGAGAAAACTCCAATGTCAGGTTAACATTAACAGTACGGAGACATCAACATCGCTGTTGACGACACACTCAAATTTCAATAGTACATTGTCCAAATCTGCCGAAATTGCCTGCAATTTGTGGTGATTTTTAATTTATTTTCAGCATCAGCCGTTCTTTCATGTAGATAACCAGTTCAAACCTAGTGGAGCTAATATTCCTTTCGACTTTTCATCAACTAACTTGATCTGCTCTTCATCCATTACGTCTTTCCATTGATCAACTTCCCCTTTCCTCAGCAGACGATCATCACTGTGTTTCCAAAAAGGTATTTGCAAATCAGCATTTGATGGGTTCAGTTTAGGGTTTTTGACCATGTTCGCAAAACTAGTTTTTTCTGTGATTAAATCTAGGCTTCTCTCAGATACACTTTCACATAGGAAATCTGCTATTTTCTTCACATGACCTTTGTGATCGTTCATCATTTCTTTGTAGATAAGAACAAATGAATTTTCCCTTTGTTTATTATATTTGTACCACTCAGCAGTCATGTCAAAGTAATCACCAGAAATGGTCAAATCCCCTTTCATAGCCACTTCGAAAAATTCATTCCAACTTCCATTGAACCAACCAAATAATTTGTTCTTTTTCATAAAGTGGTACATTGAAATCAATGTATCCTTTGGATTTCTTATGATCTGGATAACCTTTGTTTCCGGACTTTTGTCCAAAGCCTCTTTCCAATATTTCAGTGGCAGATGACTTTTAATAATTCTTGGACCAGACGTCATAGAGGCTATCTTATGTCCAGGTGGCATCTTCGTTTCGTCTGGCAATTTCAAATCGAAGAATATATTCGAACGCAGTATTGGCAGCTTTAAGTCCTCTCCTTTTTCAATATCATCAGCATTTTTAATCATTAAAAGAATAGCCATCATCCATGTTTGTCCTACAATTGTGAATGTTATGAAATCAATTAATGTACACCAGGTCTTATTTACAAATTGACATCACTGTTAATGTAATTGCTCATTACAAGTGAAAGATAGCTGTAGCACTTTGTGCAATCAGTTTTGAAATCTTTTTTTTCATTAGTGCCTGAACTAAAGATGAGCATGTATACCTGTCTTTGGAAATGTACAGCTGAGTATGTCAGTGTCTCTTAGCTCGAATGTTTTTGCTGCTTCGGCTGCATCATAGGTAAAGAATTTGTTCCACCAAACACCATCATGGAAAACATATTCCACGTCGATATCAAATTTTTTTGGATCCATCTCTGTTCATGTATTCGGAGCGTTCCTAGTTCAGACCAACATTGGAAAGTGTAACACTGCACGTTGTGCAAATATAGTCTCCGTATCTTAATAGAGCAAATCGAAATGGAACGGTGCAGATTTGCTTCTTTTTTTTTTTTTTTTTGCAGTTCCGTTGGCATGAAGGTCATCGTCAACAGGAAGTTTCCTTGCGCAACAGCCCGTGATGCAGTTCTTCAACCTTATGTTGGGAATGAGTTCAACTGTTGCAAATCATTTCTGTTTTTTGTTTTTACCGCCCGCGCACGTAGTACGAGGAAAGGTAATGTTTTTACTGTTTGTCCGTCCACATTGGGGAAGACGGGTACCCCAGACCAGGACAGAGGTACCCCTCGCCATCTGCCTGACTGGGACAGGGGTACCCCCACCCCACCCCCCTGGCTGGCACTGGGGTACCTCCACCCCTCCCCTGGCCCCTGGCTGGGACTGGGGTACCCCCCTCCCCCTCCGGCTGGGACGACGACAGGACGGTTGTGTGGCACCGGCAGTATGCCTGTTGCGTTCATGCCGGAGGACTTTCTTGTATATCAGTAGAGACGGATCACAAGCTGATGGCTATGTATGATCTCAAAACCCATCTTTTCACCGCAAACCAAACGAGTTTAGAAAATATGCACACAAGACCAACTTAGCATGTGCACTTTATTACCAATTATTCGTACAGGAAAAATTGTAAGCATTGGTTTCCTATAACAGGAAGTTACATCACAAAAAGGAAAAAATGTCGCGATGGGGCGTCGCGCGACATGCTGGCTCATGATAAAATGTTATTTGTACAAGACAATGAGCCATTGCAAACATCGGCCCCAATGACACTTGGTCCCGTTCGCAACGAGCATTTATAAACATCAAAATTATTGACAGCAATGTAAAAAGTTCGGTTACTACGAGTACCTACATATCAGAAATTTCATTTGCATATCTTACTCGTTACACGCGGGACTCAGTGTTTCATCCTATTCACAAATTACGTGAATAAGCTGCCTCCATGAGCAGCTATAAATTGAATATTTTATAAATTTAATTAGCACCATCTCAAAAACGCAATCACTCAAAAATTTAACAGAAGTTACGTTATGCCTTTTCACTCCATATGTTCATTTTTCTTTTTGCTGCAAATTGGGCGAATCAAAGCTACAAATTAGAATAATTTATTCTAAAATTGATTATCAAGCACAATGTCTTGAGCCACAAAAACAAATCTATTTCACTGTGGCATAGTGTGAAAGGTTCAGACGAAACAACAACTGTATTACCCCACCCGAAAATGTATTTCATTTCTTCTGACGATGACGACTTTTTACTGAGTTTCGAGGCGCGTGCAGGCACATTTTTAATGGAACTGCAATCGACATAATCTACAGTACACCATGAGGGTGAGATTAGTAACCAAGCACAGGTAACTTTTAAAAAAAAAGACTTATTTCAGCGGCGTGAAGCTTGAAAAGTGTCACATGACACCAATTATCTTTCAAAAAAAATCACAACGTGAAAAGTGACAACAGGCTGGCCCGTTACTATGACATAATGTCATTATGACATCGTTCTGTGTAAACAAATTCCCACCAATGACAGGCATGCTTATAATAAACCTCAAATCAATCACTATGAACGAGCCAGCAACGATTATAATAATTGCCATATTCCATTTTTCCCATCATGTCTATCACGGTTTCCTGAAGCTGTAGGAATCCAGAGCAAGTTTTTGATAACTTCAAAACCCCATTGCAGACATTGAGCTGGTCATGACCCCACCATACAGTCGTAGTAACTATCGTGCGATAAACTTACGTAAACTGTGTACAGGATTTCTTAAAACTGAAAAGACAACTTGGTAAGATCCATGTCAGGAAAATTGGTCTGCACCAGCCAGGAAAAACTCAACGTTCTCTCATTTAAAAGGCCACAAGCAGATAGCTGTTCTCCTCAGAGAAAGCGACCGTGCACCACCGGTTGATCTGTTGATCAAACTGGACTAGTTTAATAATTATATGTGATCTCGATAGCGTAATTACAACGTCTCCGTTTATCAGAAGTTTCATAGCAGAAAGGCACGTCGTGTACAAATGTTTTGTTTATCACACTATGCATGAGGTAATCTTCTCCTTTGGAGCCATATCTTTCCTTACTGTCATAGACACACAGCTTAACCAGCTTCTGCTTGACGGCATTTCACCAATAATCTCCCAGGTATCATTTGCCTCGTCGTAGCATTCTATAGTGTCGTGGTACCTATAAAATGTTTACTTGACACGTTTAAACAAATTGATGTTGTTGCATTCTCACAGCGGAACAGAACCCACACAAGTTATTCGTGACAAAAAAAATGGAGCTCTACTTGACGAAATGATCATACCTATCCCACCCTTCTTCCCCTCCACAAACGTAAATTTTCCCGTCAACGACAGCGACACCAGGTCGATATCGTCTTTCGTTCAGCGGTGACTTCAACTCCCATTTGTTTGTGCTGGGATCAAATCTTTCTACCTTGTTCGTATTTTCTGTTGATGCGTGCCAGCCACCTGCCAAGTTATAAACAGTTAATAATTGTGAACAAAATTTGTCTAATGGAAGAAAATGACAGTGTCGAAACAAATAAATTTGTGTAATCAGCCGAACTTGCCAACAACATAGATGAAGCCGTTAAGTACACAAGCAGCAGAACCGGATCGCGCAATTAACATTCTCGACATCTCAATCCATTGGTTTGTTCGAGGATTATACTGCTGAACTAAATCTATTCCATCTCCGTCTTCTAACACAGCACCACCTGGTGGAGAAAATATAAATATATTCTTGTTTGCATCATTATTCTCCAGCATTTGATTTATGGAACAAACCTTCTGTCGAGGCCGTTCTTTTGCTCTTTATCAAGCACAAAGCAAATAAAACGTTTTCAGTGAATATTTTAAATATATGTCGATAGTACATGTTTTAAAACGTAATATGAGTTCCTTTAAATTTTCAAATGATTGATTATATTTCAAATGAAAGCCACTAACACAACTGACCTGTAACATACAAGTATCCATCGCTTGCAACTACTGCAGGACTTGTTACAGCCATCTTCATGGGTGCAACGTAAGTCCATGTGTTTAACGGAGGGTCGTATCTCTCTATGCTGTCAAGTCGACCTGTTCCTTCCCAACCACCCACTGCATAAATGTACCCATCTAACATTGCCATTCCTGTAACGATTGCAATCAATATTTTTTATACCATGGCCCACTACTGTCAACTTTAAAAAGTGGTGCCGAGTCCATCATAATACCAATCAAGCATATCCGTGTCGAATGTTTTATTTTACAGTTAAACGGATGACATACCTAGTTCGGAGCGTGGTGCATTCATGGATGCCATTTCTTGCCAACTATCAAAACATGGGTCATAGCGCCACATACTTCGACTTGCTGAACCGTCTGGAAACTCTCCACCAGCCATGTACAGGTGATTGTTGCCTACCGAGGGTGTAGTGCATTTTATTGATTGATACACGTAAAGGTTTTTCTGCGGAAGGTGGAACATTTTGATACATTCACTGGAAACACTTAGTTCAAAACCTTGAATTTTTCATATAATTCAACCACGACATTACTTTTGCTGGAACACATTTTCACGGGTTGGTTATTTCGTTAAATTGCTACGAACATCCAAAAAAGTTGCACACCTGTGACGACTAACCCATGTTTGCTAACAGCAAATGGTAGACACGCTAAGGTTCTCCAGTGGTGCGTTTGAGGATCAAAGCTTTCTACGCTTCTCAGTACAACTTTATCATCTTCTCCACCTACTGCGATTATCACTTCGATCGCAGCTGAAAGTAAAACGTAAAGTTAGTTTCAATAGGCTTAAATGACCCAGCAGAAATCTTTACCTCACCTTTTTTTTCAAATCGTTGCACTTCGCACTTCAACCACAAATGTTAACATGTATTTACCTGCTGCTTTCCGTGGCCTCGTCCGAGGAGATCTTAATTCACCTCGTCTGTCTGCGAGTAGGTGGTATGTCTTTGCTTCTTCGACTAATTCCTGAATGGAAATGAATGTATTACCAGCTCTAGGCCGCAGAAATGTAACTACGAATAAGTCTGTAATGTGTGTCGTGCAGCATCGCTGGCAGTATGAGAAAATGACCTACTTGGCAAGCTCTGGTCTCGGTTATCACAGGTTGGTTCTCTACGCAATCGTGCAGGAAATACGGATTGAGGAGGGGTAAACGCACGTGTTTCAACACGTTATGAAAATCCTGGAAAAGAGTTATGACTTTCACCTTTTAGAATTTTAATTTTACCATTACGCCTGAATTAAATTGAACACTAGAAAGAATCGCGATTGAGGAAGTATTGTAAAGAAAGCATAAGTGAGATTTGCCTACTGCAATTGCTGGTGCAAATAAAGGCTAAACCAGACCAACCTTTGAGCGAGTTTCTCTGTCGTGATCCAACCACCGCATTACACCATTAAACACAGCTTCCTCATTCTCCACACACAACTCATCATCCGATATAAATTCTATTAATTTCTCTTCAGTAAGACCAAGAAACTCCTCCTGTTGACTAACATCAGGAAAGTATTGTAATGTAAATTCTTTGGCTTTCTCCTTTAAGTCCGTACAAGCATGCGCCTCGGCAAAGCAATGGATTCCCAAACAGTTAGTTTCATCCATGTTTCGTTCCATGAATTGGCAACAAGCATCGCGTACCGGTAAAACCTCCAGTAAGTTTGCCGCCGATAGCAGCGATTGAACATTGTGTTTGGTAATGTGCACTTCTGAGGTGTACGCGTAGTCAACCAGTAGTTTAATCATAGCAGACTCCACACCATTGATGGAAACTTTGTCCTGTTTACTTTCTGCTAAATCACCGGAAAACATTGCCTTAAAATATGGACTAAATGAACACAGCACTATTTTGTGGCACGGATACTCATCCCCGTCGACTGCCAATGTAATGTCACAGAAACTAAGCTCTTGTCGCAAGGTATTCAGTCCACTAAGTACCTATAATAAACAAGATTAACCCATTTTATGAAGAAAACTGGCGGTAAAAAAGTTACGGAACAGATATTTAAGTAACACATAAAAAATAAATATTTTAGTTCTACAAACCACTTCAACCATTAGGATTTTTGGTCTAAATTGTGTTCTTTGAAAAGGTCTGTTTTACTCCACTGCAAATTCACTTTGAAATACGAATCATATTATTTTCGTTCACACCTGTAAAGGATGCGATGCTTCAACAAAATGAAAATTTTCAGCATCTATTTCATCATGGTCGGCGCTGTCAAATGAATCCTCACTGTCATGCCGAATGCGCATGCCTCCTTGATTGGCTGGTGGAACAGTTTCATTCGCTGCACGATTCATTTCTGACTCCAGGCACTGAAAAGAATTCAGACCCGTTCAGACCAAACGAAAGTGAAAAAAATCTCTAATATTTGTCGCTTATTCTTTGAAGTTTGTTGCTTATTCTTTGATCTATTCGCTGTCGCTGTCGCTTACTGTGAATAGACCCTTACTGGTAGAAAGAAATCGCGTTTCGTCAACTTCCTGGATAACCAGAAAGACGATTCTTTGAACCGTCGATGTTGCTTCAGGGTGAAACGAATGAATCTTGTCAAGTGGCGATAAACATTGTAGGTTTCCTAGCATGGCACATGTAGTTTGCGATGGAATTGTGTACTTCGCGCTTGAACACAGGCAAAGCAAACGAATTTGGGTAGCTATGTATGTTTCTTCTGCTAAATTATGTTACCATAAGAAAGTCCTCCTGCCTAAACGCAAGAGGCATACCGCCTGCGCCGCACAATCGTCCTGGTTCTGTGTGGTGGTGGTGGTTGGGGGCGGGGGGGGTACCCCGTCCTAGGTTGGGGTACCCCCGGGCAGGACAGGGGCACCTCCCCCCAGGACAGATGATACCCCTAGAAAGAACATGGAACCAGAGCCCATGGTGTACCCCCGTGGAGACACGGTACCTTGCCCTAAACTTCACTTGCCTGGTGGTTGATCCAGATTTACTGTTCTATTCACAAAGCCAAGGGCTTCACGGCCGTTCAAGAGTTTGCCTGGTATCATTCTTAATTCCCAAAGCTGTGAATGGACTGTCAGCTTGAACGCTCCCCTGAACACCGTGCAGGTTCCCGGCTTTATGAGTAGTAATCTACTGTTTGAGTCTAGATCTACTGAACTTTCGACCGAAATCTTGTCATAAGACTTGCGTGGAGAGATCTAGGGTCCACTTTTTACCGGTACTTAACACTTACCTATTTCGTGCAGCACCGATTCCTTGTGGAGTATGTAGATGAACCTACGAAGTTGCTGGGTCTATCAAACTTCAGGCATATTAACAAAGATCCAAAAACAAGAAAGATTCTTCAAAATAAAATATCCGGGTTTCCACGCGACTGTCACGAAACAGAATATCCTTAAAAGTATTTCAGTGGCGTCATCTTCAGTTGAGAGCCGGAATATTGAAACCCGCAAATTTAACGGAAGGTGGCACCAGTCAATATCTTCGTTAAGGTGGCGTCTTACTTATGACCCTGGACTCCTGGACTGACCGTGTACCAAAGGTGAGTGCCAAAAAGTGCCGGACTATCCCAACCTGTCACAAGTGCCGAGTTGCCCCCGCCCCGAAATGTAAATATGGAAATCTCAAGTGAAAGTGCGGGGTTACCCCAACCCAGGTTGCCCTCCCCCCTCAGAAATGAACATTTAGAAATCTCAAGTCAAAGTGCAAAGCTGGACACTTCTGATGAAATAGCATAAAATAAGGCATTTGAACTCTGTGACCTTCTCCTCTTGACTATATATCTCAGTAGCGGATCCGGGGGGGGGCATGGGGGTCATGTCCCCCCCCCCCCCGTCCCCGATAAGGACTATCTTTTATGC
>JBCAUG010031975.1:0-10223 GCA_038406175.1 Haplosyllis leylae
AATCTGCAGAATACTATTTTTAGTAATCATAATTTTCAAAATTACTGAAAATAGTATTCTACAAATTCTATAGATTCCACAGAATTCAATTCGGAAAAACTCAATTGTCAATATACGGGCCATTTATAAACTCTGCTTTCATTCTTTAAACATATGTTACCTGACATTGAGGAATAAAGAATGGGGTATTCTTTTAAAGTAAAATATTCCTGGACAATATTGGAGCTATTCAGTTCAAAATCATGTGTAAAAGACAATAAATTATTACTTTGGCTACAGATAACAAAATGATATTGTTTCCAATGGGATTATTCTATTGTTGCTTTGGCTTCTTTTGAGAACAGATTCAATGCTGTAGGTATTGAATGAGATCATGTTTTATGCACTGTGTTGTAAATCTTTGGCCTGTTTAGAGAGCAGCTATTCAAGGCTTTCAAGCAACTCTTCAGATGATGTGTACCTATTGTGGTTGAAAAATATTTTCACACTGCTATTCATTGTTTGTTCTCTGGACTAAACAAACTTATGAAGAGCAAGCCCATTCGAGTTTTTACTAAAGGAATTCTGCAGAGTCCACAGATTTGATAGAATTAGTAGAAATTTTTTTTAAAACTATTTAATCTATTTGGGCTGCTATCTCTTTTATCTGAGACAAGCTTGCTATCTCTAGTACAGAATCACGGGTAACAGACAGAATCATTCAGTTGATCCTAATTCTGGCTGCAGTCAATGAACGTTAACTGCCATTTGGGAAAACCTCAATTAACTGACCAGGTTCTTCACGCAGAACGTCGATTTAATGATAAAATGAACATTGTAGGGTAAAACTGTAATAACCTTCAAACTTTCTGATTCTCTGTGTATTTTTTCATTTAGATGCACTTTAGTATTTGTTGAAAAAAATATTGCTCTTCAACAAAAGGTCCACAGCTTTTACCTACAGTTAAAAGCTGAACAACACTACAAGTTAAAATAGAAATCTGACACTTGGAAATGGCCATGATTGATCTGTTTCTCTGTCCTCTCTGTCAAACGGCGTGTATTGTGTCTTTGTGTCTATAAATATGTAAATCGGAAAATCTGCATGAAATTGTAACATTAAATATTTGTTAACAAAATACGTCAGTAATAGATTATCTGAGGATTAATATCTTCAAGTGAAGAGATAAGATCACATCGGGCGTGATGTTGTGGTCGTAATTGGACTCCTAACCATAACTATGGGTGAGTAAAAAAAGCCATTTGACATTTTTAACGTGTAAAATATATGATTGGAAATTTGTAAGTGATTTCTGCGTTCCTGTGTGATGCACTGGAACTAACACCAGCCCAAAAGAACCTACAGAAGATCACAACCGCCCTCCTCCTCCTTTGAACTTTTGTTGGTACAAAAGTGCACGACTCACGCAAAAAACAAGTAGCATTATCCAACATTTTGTGTGTTTCACTTTGGAGCATCTATTCGCTTCATTTTTTTAGAATGCGAACTTGGGCGATACAAAGGGAAAGTTCCTACCACGTACCGTTTGTGTCCTGTGATAGATAGTGCAAATCAACGAGATGCGTGTCTCCTGTGTCCTGGTAACAAGATAAAGTCCGTATCTGGAGACGCTGAATCACTGTGCCTGGATGTCTGTGATGGAATCACTAATGTACCGAATGTTGCTCATACAACTTGTGGTAAATATATACTGTAAATACACTGTACCTGAAGGGCTACTATTGAAAGTACTGAATACTGAGTATACAGCTTGTGGTGAGTCCTAGAATTACCTTTATGGTTGGCGGGAATTTGTCCACGGTTCCAAAATTGAACCTAACGCCAATACTCAAAACAACTTAAAATTCCAATTTTCGCGAAAGGAATCATAGTCTACCATCTAGATCAATCTCAATTTTATTGTTTTTTTCACTCTCAATAATTTTTCTTAGTCTGCATCTAGATGAATTTTTCCTGAGTGTAGATCTAGATCTAGATCTAATTTGTCTGAGTGTAGATCTGGATCTAATTTTAATGCCCAGATCTAGTTCCTAATGCTTGGTTCGATCACTATTGCTCAGTGCACGAATTGAGAACTCCAAGAAACAACTTCTGTCACCCCCTCCCCATGATAGAAATGCTGAGGGCTGCTTAGTTCCCTGACTGAGCCTGAGACAGGGAAATATTGATACTGTTGACAATTTTAATACATTAAATTTAGAAACAAGTGTATAAGAAAACAAAAAACATATTTAAAGAAATTTAGATGTTTTCTTGAAGTTAGTTTGGTTTCACGTTTAGATAATGAATATGCTTTTAGTGTGCAATGCTGGCTATTACCATGATGGTTGTGACTGTGTGATGTGCACCGGAAGCACTATCAAGGCGATGACAGGAAATGAGACCCACTGGAACACGGATCCACCTTGCGATGGAATTGAGACCGTTCCAAATCAGAATCACACGGCTTGTGGTGAGTGTCCCTTATTGTTTCTTAAATAACATATTCTGAATTGAGTTTTTCACGATACGAAAATCTAACAGATCTGACAGAAATAGACTGCAATTATAGAGAATTGTCACAATTTAAAAGTAAGTGTTATTTAATATATCCAGTACTTGTTGAATTGTGTATATTTCATCAAGACAGAGAGAGACAGAGAGACAGAGAGAGAGAGAGACAGAGAGAGACAGAGAGAGACAGAGAGAGAGAGAGAGAGAGAGACAGAAAGAGAGAGACAGAGAGAGAGAGGGAGACAGAGACAGAGAGACAGAGACAGAGAGAGAGAGACAGAGAGACAGAGACAGAGACTGAGAGAGAGACAGAGAGACAGAGACAGAGAGAGAGAGAGACAGAGAGAGACAGAGACAGAGAATGAGAGAGAGAGAGAGACAGAGAGAGAGAGAGAGAGAGAGAGACAGAGAGAGAGTGAAAAAGCCTTTGTATTTTGAATTTGATGCTTTCAACTAAACTAAACAAATTTTAGTTTAGCTCACAATTGTGTATTCTATGTTGCTCTTCTGAAAGCATTGAACACAAAAACTATTACATATTTGACACCTGTTGAATTCTAACATTTCAGAAATGTGCCACTGTACATTTGTATAGAATAGAGTTTTTCACAATCTCTCCGCAATACAAGAATGCCAACATTACCAACTTTGTTTTAGCTCTGCCATTAAAAATCAACTAATCCAATGTAGCATTTATCCTGAAAATGTAGTCCTCATGTGCCCTTTGATTTCAAATTTCGCATTTACTAACATCAGTTGATGTAAATAAAGAAGAAAACTGCAAACATATGGCAACACAAAGTTGGCAACATTGCCAATATTGCCAACTTTTGTGTTTGTGAAAAACTCGAATATTTGAGATGCAGTAAAAATTTTATTACAAAATAAAATTTAAGATTTTATTTATCTTTATATAAATTAAAATGGGTCAATAAGGAACATCTAACAGGATTGATATGGGGATCTCGATTAGATGATAATATATTTTGTTTTTGTCGTCAAGTATGTACAGTAACATTGGTAACCACGCAACCCATTTCTGATGGCACGAAACGTTTACTTCATTGTCGTTCTCGTCAAGTGCGAATGGTTCCCAATCTCTCTTTAAGACATCTAATCGAGTTTTTCCTAAATATTTTCACCCAATTTGCTGAATTCAGTGACAAAAATAATTGCTGTACTCGAACCCACTATCTCCTGTGTGAGAAACAGAGACTCTACCACTGTACCACAGAGACACGGATACCAGAGAAGACAGTTAAATTGATCCTAATTCATGCTTCAGTGATTTTTCAGATTTCCTGAATTCGCTGAATTCAGTGAATTCAATGAAAGTTCTGCTGTATTTAGGGAAAACTCGATCATTTTACCATAAACATTTGCAGCAGATCTGTCAGATTTAGACAGATACTGTGACTGCTACTGTAAGAGTTAATTATTTGATGAAGTACACAGACTGCGACAAGGGAAATATTACTTTTAAAAAAATTCAATTCTGAAAATCCTGAATGGGTACTTCTCTGCATGCGTCACAGATGATTTGTGTGAGTTTTCCGCATGTAGAAGAGAAATTCATTGAATTCCTGGAATCTGATGTCACTGTGAAATCAATCTGTATCTTCTCACAGTTACCTGTGTTTGTTTTGAACGCATTTTATTTTCCCACGGGAGTCTTTTGTTATTTTGAGTATTTCATTTATTATTTCTAAAATAACAAATTATAAAAGGGTCTGTGGAAACAAGGTACAAGGAACAATAATTTAAAACTTGTGTTCCCATGTGAACAGCAAGTGAGCACAGACCATTAAAAGCTTGTGCCTAGTTATCATCACAGATTGAACATTCCATTTTCAGTTGAGGAAATCAGCCCATAGACGCATGTGACTGATGGCAGCATTGGGCTGTCATGCCTGAATGAGTCCCATTGCAATTGCATTGATTGTACTTGCAGATAAAGGTAGAGGGCCTTCTTTTTCAATGTTCACAACGGACATTTATGATTCCTTTCATTTCCTCTTCTGATGTAATCAATAGTCATTTTGCTGTGCAAAGAGGGAAAGAACATAAATTTCCGTATTTATCTTTGCTGTGTCTGTACATTTTTCTAATTTAAACAAAATTTTACCATAGTCTCAAGAAGAGATATTATTAATTTATTTATATAAAAAAAGACTATAAATTTTTGGATATGTTTAACAAACACATTCAAGGTCCACTTTGTCACACACCAAAGAAACAAATACTTAATCCTTATTTACAAGTTGATTTAATCTCATTGATGGCTTGTTGGAGTCACCATAGTGGTTGATTGACGGTTTTTGCCCAGCAAATTTTGGGCCCGTGGTGGGAACCTACGAAGGTCTCTTGTTGCTTAATGACTTTACATGGGATGATGGTTCTATTTGCAAGAGGTGGGGACACCTAACCACTATATATTGAAATTGAACTTTTTGTTGAGGCAGGTGGTGGGGATCCTTAAACCTAGTATACAATACACTTCGCCCCCCAGGGAGCGAAGGGAGCGAACTTTTTCACAACCTAATATTTTTCTCAGTTTAGTGTTGACTGTACTTAGCTGGCGCGTAGATTATTTTAAGATATTTCAGAATTTATGTACGTGGTTCTCCAAACGTGTTACGTGGCAAAATTCAGCCCATAGCATTTCTAGAATTCTCTTCAAGGTTGAGTCACAAAAGTCAATTAAATTCCACACTGTTTATTGTTCAAAGCCTGTGCGGAAGCAATATTTTCATACGTCAATTATTAACAACACGGCTTTCGTAACTGTTCGATGCAGTTCTATGGAAATTGCACACAGTGAACAAATTTAAGTCCCGTGGACAATTTACTGACTATATGTGATGAATTCAAACAAAACACTGAATATCCTTATGGTTAAAAAAAGATATGATTTCTATCTATGCTTTCTGGTTTTTCTTATATGAGCTACACACCCGTTTCAAAGTATCCTGTATTTAACAGTTTGTTCTTAGAAATTTATTGAAGCAACAACATAAGCAAAAGAAGAATGGTCCAGTTAGCTTTTTATTGATAAAATGTTGGATGCTAAATTTAACAAAATATGCTTCTTCAATTTGTTCAACTCACAAAACTGATAGAATCTGAGGGTAAACCGTGACACGACAAGATTTGGGTCATTCCATGTTGTATTTAATAATAAGCTGAACATTAGGTGACTAAAGAAGCAGCCAGACAGATTGATGAAGCCAATTCAAAAATTCACATGAATTGTCCAGTCGATATCCAGAAATCTCTTTGGAATTCAGGTTCAAAAGGCTGTGTAATTCTAGGCAGTTCAATTGTTTGCAGAATATCAATATTTTTGTATGTCAAAGATACAGTTTTGTTAGAAATTTTACATATTGAACATCTTTCTCTGTATAATTTCTGACCATATGAAATGATGTTAAAGAGATAGCTTAAAATGATGATAGTACAAAGACACACCTTCAAAAGTACATTTTTTTAACACAGAAGAAGGGCTGAAGTGTTAATCTATTGAAAACATTTTGACAAACTTGTAAATATAAGTGAATAATAGCATATTTCTCATTTCTAAAATTCTGAAAATAGTTTATAACTGAGGGACGTAACCTTATGTAGAGAATATTTGGAAATCTGAAGAAGTTTTTAAATATTATTACAGTTACAAATGTAGATCTACTTGCTGTAAACCTGTGAAATCATTAGTGTGATTCCTATTTCAACAACAATGAATATTTTAACTTTCTTTCTCACTGTTGTTGGTAAGTTAATTTTTCTGTGATCTCTGTTGACAGCAGTTCGTGCAATATCAGCAGTTATTCCTGGAAATTGAACCTTTTTGTAAAACTTAAAAAGAAATGCCCGAGAGCTACTGTTTTTACCTTTTAGGTGCAGAGTCTGCTGTTCTTTTCACCCTGCACAGTGAATCTACTGATTGGAACACGGCTAAATCCAGATGTGAGGCTCTTGGACAAAGACTGGCTATTCTGGACACAGTTGAAACACTGACAGCCTTTCAGGAGCAAATGTAAGTTCGATGCGTAAATATTTTAAAACGACAGATTGTGCTACAAAATTTCACGTGTGGTTTTCTGAGCATTTTGAAATTTTTCAGTTCTCTCAGTGATAGGACCTGGATAGGATTTCATGATCGCAATGGTAACGACAAGCACGTTTGGTTGAACGGAAATGCTTTACCGGATGATGATGAAAACTGGAAGGACGGTAAACATTTAGATTAATGTCTTAATCGACCAAGAATTTTTCAAGTACTTTTTCTGACCTGAAACCTAGAAGATTAAAAATTCATTGATTAATAATATAATCTGTACAATAAAATTGTCTGTCTTCGTTTGTCCTCAAACAAGGTAGAAGTTTGGAATGGGATTTTGGTTAATCAAAGTGGCGATCTTCATCTAAAATTCTTTTTAAAACACCAAGCATTTTTTCAAATTACATTTGAAAAGTTTAAATGTTTAACAAAATTAACAAAATACACAATATTCTTCACCTTGATTATTACTTCTTGAATTACATCAAAACATTACATACATTCATACTGCATTTTCCATCAACATGTTCACCATACGTTTATTAAGCAAGTCAATAACATGGTAAAATTCAGTTTGTAAAGTAAATTACACTGGGTTGATACACATTTACACATTGTAGATGATCCAGATCATTATTCTCAGAACTGTGGCTCAATTAACCCATCTAATAAATGGGCAGATTCGCATTGCAGTTTGTCAAAGAACTATATTTGTGAAGAAAATG
This sequence comes from Haplosyllis leylae, assembly GCA_038406175.1. NCBI lineage: Eukaryota > Metazoa > Annelida > Polychaeta > Phyllodocida > Syllidae > Haplosyllis > Haplosyllis leylae. Next base: position 7,277 of record JBCAUG010031975.1, read on the forward strand.
GTGAATATTTTATTTGTTATTATCAAGATACTTCGGAACCACATAAAACTAAGAAAGCAAAAGGATTTAATGGCAGAATGGATTTTTAATTCAACTCTCACAAATCTCAAAATCAACCACTAAAGATGGAGCTCACTACTATGCAGCAACGTTCAAATTTTTTGTAAAACTGCACTAATTGACATTTTGCAAAAGAAAGTAGGACATTTTCAACATCACCTTAAGCAAAATTGTAAAACCAAAGGTTGTAACACAAAACATACGGAGATTGTAAAATGGTACTTTTGCCATCTCAGTATGTTTTGTGTTTTAAGTTTTCTGTTTTGGATCAATTTAATTGGTCTTAATTTTTTACAAATTCAGGATTAAGTTATGTTAAATAATTTAACAAATTTAGAATATAATTTCATGAAGAGAAACTGAAATTTTATCACAGAAAGCTAGCCTTCGACAGTCCAGCTGAACTTTCTTGTGAGTGTAAATTAAAGAATTTTAAAAATTATGCTACAGTTTGCAGTCATGGATTCTATGACAATGAATTTGACTGTGTAATGTGCACCGGAATCAAGACAACAAGAAATAATGCTGAAAACTGTGATGCAGATGCTGCGTGTGATGGTATCACCAACGTTCCAAATGAAAATCACACATCTTGTGGTAAGTATTGCAAACATACGCATTTGTGTAGGTTTTAAAATATAATTGAAATATATTTGCTCTTCCTTTCAGTGTGCAATGCTGGTTACTATGGAAAGGGTAGTCCCCTGTGTAAAGTGCACTGACAACACCACCAAACCGACCATCGGAGATGCAAAGAATTGTTCTGTCACCTGTGATGGAATTAGAAATGTTCCAAACAACAACCACACCGCTTGTGGTGAAATTTAATTCTAATTGTAACCAAAAGATAAAGAGGACTGTGGTGCATTTGTAAATTTATGATCTTTTGCTGTTAAATACAACTGTAAAATCTTCATTTTAAAATTTCTTATTCACACTTTTCCTTTCGAGAATGCATTGCTGGCTACTATGGAAGTGGCCCGAACTGCTCCTTATGCACTGGAAACACAATCAAGCCACTGCAGGGTGACGCACCGAGCTGTGACACTGAATGTGATGATGGGTCAGAACCAAATGACAGACACACAGTGTGCGGTAAGCAACAATTATCAGTTCATAGGCATTGCATTGTTAGTTCAATAACCAATGGTTCACATTTTACCCTTTGAAATGATCCTGACCACAATCAGTCAAATTTACTTAGACAATAATAATAACACCAATTGCAGTTTGCAAAGCAGGATTCTTCAAGGACAGATCTGTTTGCGTCATGTGTTCTGGAAACGAGATCAAGACAAGAGCTGGAGACGCCCTGAACTGCAGCGCTGATCCTCCCTGTGATGGAGCTCATCAGCTGCCCAGTGATCAACACACTGAATGTGGTTTGTAACAGTTATCAGGTCATAAACTTTGCATTGTTAATTCAATAACAAATGGTTCACATTTTACCCTTTGAAATGATCGTGACCACACTCAGTCAAATTTACTTAGACAATAATAATACCACCAATTTCAGTTTGCAAAGCAGGATTCTTTAAGGATGGATCTGTTTGCATCATGTGTTCTGGGAACGAGATAAAGACAACAACTGTAGACGCCCTGAACTGTACTGCTGATCCTCCCTGTGATGGAGCTCATCAGCTGCCCAATGAAGAACACACTGAATGTGGTTTGTAACACAATATACATGGACAGAGATTTTGAGACTCTTGACTTGAATTAAAATCCTATAAAATATTTCAGTGTGTACGGCTGGACACAAGATGCTGGATGATGGATCTTGTTCAGAACAGAAGTCTGTGACATACAATCCAGAGCAAAGGAATTTGAAGATAATATCTGAGGGGCGGATCTCACAACAGGTAAAAATGGACAAAATATTGCACAGACATTCTGATGCTCACCAACGAGTTACTTTGTGGTTTGAGGCTAGGCCCATTGTTTCATACATCCATCTGTTAAATGTCCGCCTTTATCACCCCGAAAAAGAATATCTGGTTTGTAAATAGTTTTGTAATGGTTGTCTGTTTCTTTCAGTTCAGTTCTGTCAAAATGTCCTCATTTTTATGGCTAAACAAATGGCTAAATATCTGAGAAATCCTTGATCTGCCACTGCAATTATAAAACTATTTTCTAAGCATTGAGAATTTGATATTCTTCTTTACATAATATCATCAGAAAGAATAGTAATCTGATTTGAAGTCACATGGTATTTGGTTTCTGTATAAAGTTTTTATTGAACAGGTCGCATCAGTAATACGGTGTGGATTTGAATGTCTGATGATTAACTGCGAAGGATTCTCGTTCTACCAACAAACACCAGATGGCGGACTGTGTAACATGAACATGGCGAAGAACGTGACTCACCAACCACTAGAGGGAGCTGAGTACTATGTGAAACCATTAGTGTGATGCACAGACAGATAATAATACATGGACGGAAACAGTTGAAATGATTCTGAAACATGTTTCTCATACAAACAATAAGATTGGAGTAACAGTAGCTGATATAGCTTATTCTTCATATTAGATGTAACAACAACATAAATTTCATCAACTTTAACATCTTATCCGATTGTAAATTAAATTTGAATGGAATTTTAATAACATACAGATAGTATTTAAATGGAACTACAGAATTGTTACCATGGCAGTCCAAGCTCAAGCTGGTTACTCATCCAGAAATAAGGTTTCACTTGGTAATAATTCAAACTACTATTTTAAATGTTTCTTATGCATGGTCCCAATTACCATGCAGCCGTCGACTACACATCTTAGCTTGAGAGCCCCACAGGGATCCAACCGGATGTGTAGCCAATGGCTATAGTCATTAGTCGGAGCCAATCAAGGTAAAGTACTTCGAGTACTTAAGCTGATGCATGCAAGG